>JAPYZJ010004352.1:21998-44096 GCA_030522765.1 Ophioninae sp. B BG-2022a | reverse complement strand
GACCGAGTCGCCGTCGACCGAGTCGCCGTCGACCGAGTCGCCGTCGACCGAGTCGCCGTCGACCGAGTCGCCGTCGACCGAGTCGCCGTCGACCAAGTTACCGTCGACCAAGTCCCCGTCAACCGTGTTGCCGTCGACCAAGTCGCCGTCGACCAAGTTCCCAATGAATACCTTGGCTTACCGCAAATCTTACCGTATCTTACCGCAAATCCTCTTCCTAAACTAGACTATCTAAAAATCCTCTTTCCCGACTTGCCTTTCCAGAAATAATCTTTTCATTCTTGACACTTTCGAAATCCTCTTTCCAGCCCCTCCTCCCCTCCATTACGAGCTCAACCTGGAACAAGATTTTCGCTCTGTGCATACCAGTCGTAACAAATACCAACGCATTCAAACCTCCGAGAATGAAGTGGTAGAACGACGAGCAGTCACCCAAAAAAAAAAAACAAATAAAAACCATGAAAGCTGCGGAAGCTTGATGATCCATTGAACAGTTGGCAACGATAAAAAAAAAAGCGATGGAACAATCTTCGATGGAGGAGTTTAGAAAAGGTGTCAACCCCCCCCCCCCTCCTCCCACACTTTCACCCTTAAAAAATGGAAAAAAAATTAGAAACGAGGAAAAAAGAAATCGTGGAGGTTGACGAGACGATTTTTTGAACAATTTTCAACAGGAGTAGACAGATGAATTGAAGCGGTCCCTCGTTTCCAGCCGTATATTTCTGTATTCGAGTGCTCGAAGCGGGGACGATGAGGAGCCCGGCAAGTGCCACTCGAGTTGATGGCGTCAGCTGTTATGTACTGGCTGTTGCGGATAACTATCCCTTCCCGTTTTGCTTTATCTCGTTAAGCGCGACCAACAAGAATACGCTAGGTTTTCCTTGCAATTTTCGAGGGTTTTAGTCTAGCACGGTTGAACGGGCGGAAGGCTCCGGTAGCCTTCGACCGCGTATTACACTCCGCGAGCTCGAGGATCAAACACGGAGTTTACGCGCTTTCGTCTATGTGAAACCCCCTTTACAGACGCCCGGAGTACCGAGCCCCGAAAACATACGCTTTTCCTGCTTCATGATTTTCCGGCTGTGGTCCACCATCTTGAAAGTTTGCTTATGCTCGGGAAATCCGAGCTGAAACGAACCTTCGTACTTTCAAATATTGCTCAATCTATTAAACTGTTTGTTTTATAAAAATACAAATTATACAATAATTTAATAAATTTAATAATTATTATTTAATAATAATTCGTGGGATTTTTGGGTTTTTTTTGGGTTTGGTAATTTTTGGAAATCAATTTTCAAGGCTGGTGTAAAATTAATTTCAATACTAATGAAAATGAATCTGTTTGGGTTTTTTCGGATTTGTTAATTTTTGGAAATCAATTTTTAAGGCTGGTGTAAAAGTAATTTTAATAATAATAAAAATGTATTTATTTGGGTTTGTTTGATTTTTTTTATTTGTTAATTTCTGAAAATCAATTTTTAAGGCCGGTGTAAAATTAATTTCAATACTAATGAAAATTAATCTGTTTGGGTTTTGTCGGATTTGTTAATTTTTGTAAATCAATTTTTAAGGCTGGTGTAAAATGCATTTTAATAATAATGAAAACGTATTTATTTGGGTTTGTTCGGTTTTTTTGGATTTGTTAATTTTTGGAAATCCTTTTTTAAGGCCAGTGTAAAATTAATTTCAATCATGGCGAAAATGAATTCGAACGATTGTGAAAAAATGAATGTGGATTTTTCACAATAATTAAAATTCATTTTCACTATATTTAAAATTAATTTTACACTGGCCTTGAGAACTGATTTTCAAAAATGAACCATCCAGATGTGTGTTCAGCAGCGACGAACCGGATATAATCAGGCCGAAGGTGGTTAAATTTTTGGCGTTAAAGGGTCGCCTGACCGTGGAGAGAAATTCATGGGGATAATATGAGGATGGTGGATCTCGGTTCGAGCCGATAACGGAGGCGGCATTATTGATACGGTTTCGTACGGGGGCGAGGGTTTGCAAAATTAATGTGACTGTGTCGTCTTGGCGCTGTTTTAATCGAGTCCCTTAATATTCAAGCGTCATCAATATGACAATTATGCATATTTCAATTAAATGCAAATTCGACGTCTGGAAATGCAGATATCTCCGATTAAATTGCAGATACTCCCGGACCTGACGATTTTTCACAGGATCGTTGTGACCGAAACGTGCCTCGAGCAGATTCACCCGCGTCCACTGATGTTTCCTTTTCTCGGGAGAAGACCAAAGGTAAACGACAGGAACGATCGCATTAATTATTCATCAGTTATAAAATTCATGCATTACGCCTTCTTCGTCGATCATTCCTTTGCCCTATTTCTTTTATTATTGTTCCGCGTCACCCTTTATTATTTATGTTTATTATATTATATTATATTTTTTATTAATAAATAATATAACATAAGCAAACCCAAACGAACCCAAACAAGCTCGGAAATCCTAAAGAAATCGTAGAGGAACCAAGAAAACCCAAACGAACAAAAAAAATGTAAGCGAACCCAAACAAACACAAAACTTGAATGAATCAAGACCACTATAACCCAAAAAAAACGAAACAATGAAATCGAAGCGAGATCAAACAAACCCAAACATCCCGAAGAAATCCAAACGAACCCAAACAGACACAAAACTCGAATAAATCAAACCCAAACAAACAAAAAAAGAACCAAACAAACCCAAACATCCCAAAGAAATCCAAACGGACCCAAACAGGGCCAAAAATCCCAAAGAAATCCACCGAAACCAAGCAAGCCCAAACGAATCCAAACAGACACAAAACTCGAATGAATCAAACCCAAACAAACCCAAAAAAAAAGGAACCAATGAAACCCAAACAAACCCAAAGAAACCCAAACATCCCAAAGAAATCCAAACGAACCCAAAAATCCAAAAGGAATCCACCGAAACCAAGCAAGCCCAAACGAACCCAAACAGACACAAAACTCGAATGAATCAAACCCAAACAAACCCAAAAAAAAAGGAATCAATGAAACCCAAACAAACCCAAAGAAACCCAAACGTCCCAAAAAAATCCAAACTCACCCAAACACAGACCTAAAACTCGAATCAATCGAAACACAACTTACAGTCAAAGTGGTATAAAGTCTTGAGTAAAATCTTGCGCACTTTATCAAAGCGCACCCAAGCCCTATCCTCGAGATTACCAAAGAGACGTTACGTTCGTAAAGTGCATCCGTCACGGTGCGCACCGGAAGAGGTCTTCCACAGTACTCCACGTGGCCATGCAGTGAATGCCGAGGAGAATTCGACACAGAGACGTGGTAAATCAGTTGAGGTGACAATGGCCCACGATAGAGCTATGTACGAGCTAACTACTGGCGAAGGGGTTGGAAGAGAACCCGGTTCTGGAAGAGGAGAAGGGGAGGGGAGGGAAGGATGTCGCGAAGACATCGCCCAGGGACGGAGTGTCTCGTCAACACTTGATAATCCTCAATAGTGAATAGGGTCTATGGGTTGAGCACTAAATAGCATCGGAGCGTATAGTGTGTCGCAACGTTGAGCCTCGGGAATACCAAATGATCTCTCTCCAGCCTTATGGTACATCTATATGACTGCAAATGGACTGTAGTGCAGTTTCGACGAGCTTTTCAAAGGGAATAAGAACGACTGCCATTCCGGCGATCTACAATTTCCGGTTGTTACGAAAGGGTCCTCCCAGCCCTCCAATTCTCAAAGACGATGAAAAGTTCAACCAAAATGGGAACCAAATTGCACTATTTCGACACCTCGAGAGAGAGAAATGAGGATTCCATTGGGAATCCTGATACGGTTGCCATCAGCTTTTGGGTTGGTTTATTGGGGGTGGGAGGGAAATTGAAATTAATTCAATAAAGCATTTATCCAATTTGGGGGTTTTACTTGGGTTTGTTTGGGTTTGTGTTTGGGTTTGTTTGGGTTTGTTTAAGCGATCGACGATTAAGTTGATAAATTGTATCGTTACTCAATTAAATCCCATTAAAATTTACTCTCCCACTGTTTTATTTATCTATTTATACTGACTCAATTTTTATTCCCTTCGAATCTCATTTAATCTCACTTAATGATTTTTTTAAATCCCTCAAATAACCAAATTGTACTCGAAATAAAACTTTTTTCGTTCTAATTCCAAAAGCAAAAAAAAAAACAATGAAAAAAAAAAGGACAAAAAAAGATAAGAAGGAAGATTCGTGTCTGGATGCTCGATCGAATATGCGCATACGTAGAGAGTCTCCGTCGCGACGCCGATTTTGTTCTTTTCTTTTCTTTTCTCCTGTTTTCTTTTCTTTCCAATCGGATATTCCGAGCGAACGGGTACAAGAACGTCGGGGGACATTTATTGATGAGAAAAAGATGGAGAGCGAAGAGGAAAAGGGCAAACTGGAAGGGCCACCAAGGGCTCGGGGAGTCGTCAAGGGCCAAGGGAAGGGCGAAGGCCGAACGAAGAAGAAACGGAGGCCGAAGAAATCATCCGATAGGACAGCCGAGTTTTTCCAACAGCAGCCAAAGAGTTTTTTGCCTGATAAAGTTTTTTAACGAGGTGCCAACACACCGATGAATTTAAAAACATCGGGAGGCGAAAAAGTTTTTTTCTTTCTGTCATCGTCGTATATACGTAAAACACGGTCGGATTAATTTGATGGGAGGCGCACGCCTCCGGATCTTTCCGTTCACCATTCGACTCCGAGAGAGCGAGAGAGAAAGAGAAAGAGGGGGGGGGGGACGCCGACTGGTTGAATGGCGAAATTCTTTTTCATCTTCGCGAACGTCCAGATGGACCATTGCTGCAACTGGTGAAACGTTCTCGCTCTCTTTGCTTAGCCCATTCTCGCCTCGATGCTAATTTACCTCGAGATTTATTTCCTTCTGTTTTAATTATCGTGCGAAAAGTTATATTTTTCCTCTTTTTTTCTCGTCTTTTTTTTTTTATTAAAGTTTGTTTTTTTTCTGACTTACTTTTTTTCTTACTTGTACTTTTCGATATTAATTCAAGTTATTCGAGAATTGTTGGGCAGGTGAGGGATTGAGATGCTGTGAACCAAATTTGGGGGTTTTTGGAAAAAAGACATTTTACTTTTTTTTTCGTTGGGGAGATGGAATTGGTTACCTTTTATCTATCACCTTTTCAGTTACGAAATCTAAAGAAAGATATCCTATTTTGGAATCTCGATCATCCCGAATCATTATGATAGATTGAGAAAACCCTTCTTTGGGTTTCGTGACCTCTTTTGATAATGATCTTCCAGCAACAAGTTGAAGGTTTTCAAATATTCTTTTTTTGGAAACTTGGAACCCAATTTGGGGACTTGAAATCCAATTTGGAAAGTTGGAACCGAATTTGGAAAACCAAACAAACCCAGTTTTGAAACTTCGAATCCACTTTCGAAACTTCGAACTCAATTTGAAAACTTGGAAGCCAATTTAAAAACCCAAACGAACCCAATTTAGAAACCCGATCGAACCCAATTTGGAAACCCAAACGAACCCAATTTGGAGACCCAAACGAATCCAATTTGGAAACCCAAACGAACCCAATTTAGAATCCCAAACGAACCCAATTTGGAGACCCAAACGAACCCAATTTGGAAACCCAAACGAACCCAATTTGGAAACCCAAACGAGCCCAATTCAGAAACTCAAACGAACCAAATTTGGCAACATGGAACCCAATTTGGCAACCCAAACAAACCCAATTCGAAAACTTGGAACCCACTTTGTCAACTTGGAACCCAATTTCAAAACTCGAAACGACCATTAATCCACAACGATCGCACGAAGGATTCCTCGTTTTGGGAAGGTTTGATTGAAGGGTGTCAAGCAGACGTATCATTGAATACAGGGAGAGCCCCAATAAATCAGCTGTCTCGTGACCCATGTGGCTGGATCGTTTGTCCCAGTTATCCAAACGCAATGAAAGATCGTTGAATGGAGGTAGGGGGGGGGGGGGCATTGTTTTCACTTTGTACAGAATGATTTTGTATGGAAACTCGAGGACCGGCTGGCATTGTATCGTTCAACTGATTTGTGACAAATTCAAATAGTTGGCGACGCCAACTCGGATGTGGTGTCTCATTACCCCAGCCTATTGTTCAAGCTCTGATGATACTTCGGACACTTTAATACGAAACTTTCCAACCGACGATAAATCGTCGACGAGTAGGCGATTTTCTTCCTGCTTTCCCCGAGAGTTGACAAGGGGAAAACTCGCGAGACGAAGAGAGACGGAACAAATGACGTCACTTCCTACGTCACGTGGAGCGAGGTAACTTGGCTGTGCACATTGTTGCCGGAGTGAGCTATCGTTTCGCAACTTGACAGCAGCCCGTAAAAACTAACGGATTTTTCAGTTTTTTTCTTATTTAATTGATAGTAAATTTATTCAAGTTGGCAAAAACATTTTTTTCGAAAAATCCAAAAAGTCCTAACGGATTTTTCATTTTTTAAATTTTTAATTGATAGGAAATTTATTCAAGTTGGTACAAACTTTTTTTTCGAAATACCCAAACAGTCCTAACGAATTTTTCATTTTTTAAATTTAATTGATAGTAAATTTATTCAAGTTGGCAAAAACATTTTTTCAAAAAACCCGAACAATCCTAACGGATTTTTCATTTTTTTAATTTAATTGATAGTAAATTTATTCAAGTTGGCAAAAAGATTTTTTCAAAAAACACAAACAATCCTAACGGATTTTTCATTTTTTTTTTTTAATTAAATTGATAGTAAATTTATTCAAGTTTGCAAAATGATTTTTTTCAAGAAACCCAAACAAACCCAACGGATTTTTAATTTCCGTACTAACTTTTCAGAAACATATTCGAAAACCATAATTTCTATCGTTCGTTAGTTATGCACAATGCAGCTCGTAACATTCGAATGTAACGTGCGAAGTAATGATTAGCGTCTTGTTCAAGACGCCGCGTAGATCATAAAACCACAAAACTCGAAGGTCTCGACAATACTTTTTTGTTCAACACGAGAGAAAAAAGTGCGATGTATCGCGTTTTTTCAAATATTGTTAATAACTAATTATACGATAAACCTGTAACAGCGACTAACTGACTAAACTGAATGAAACCAACTAATTAACTAACTAAAATAAACTAAGTATAAAATACTTAAAACAAACTAAAAGTAACTAAGTAACTAGTTAACTAACTAACTAACTCAACTAACAAAACTGACTGAAGCTAACTAGCTAAGCAATAAAATAACTAAATCTAATTAAAACTACCTAAAACCCCCGAATTCCCTAACGAAAACCTCCGTTCTATCCAACGAACGATCCAACCAACCGCAAAGCGAAACAACAACAAACCAACCAGCCAACCGACCAATCCAACAAATCGAACAACAAACCCAAACAAACCCAAACAAAAAACTATCCCAAAGAAGCTACTGCCTGTAAACCTCTCAAGTGTTTCTTCCTCCTTCAAACCCCAATATTGGCCTCTTCCGGGTTTGCCTACAACTCGCCTAAGCGCCGCTTCCAACTTCCTATGAAAGATGAAAAGCGTTCGCTCCACTCGACCAAAGTGTATGCGAGTTCATGCGAGCTGGTAGTTTTCGGGGAGGTGAGACATCCACCAACATTGACAACAAGAGGGATTTCGAAACTGGCTGGAGGGTGGAGGAAAACGGTGATGGAGAAGACGCGGATGAAAAGCTGGAAGAGTGAGGGGGGGGGGGGAGTTGAACGAATCCATCGAAAGCATCCCCAGCCTCGATCGATTTTTCAACTTGTTGGCCAATGGCTCCGGCACAACTGGCGTCGTTCAAAAAATGTTTCCTCGTACATCCGCGAAGGGCTCGAGTTAACAGCTCAGGTCCAACTATGAATACACGGAGAGGCGCGAATGCGCCAGGTCTCGTTATATACATTATCCGTGAGGTACACGAGAAGGGATAGGGGGGGTTGGCACACCTCGAGTGGCGCCCATACATTATTCAGGCATTCAAATATGGCTCTATCTCGAAAACGAGGAGAACCATTGTGCCGAGATTTCCGATAAGATTACTCAAAGATCTCAGGTTGGAGACGAGTCACATCGGGGAACGGGTTGAAGACCGATCGCTCCTTAATCGAATTTTATCAATGTTTGGACGTGAAAGACACCTGGTAACGAGAAAACGCAACACGAAAATGGCTTTCCATTGAGGTAACATTAGAACGTTTCGGACGTATATTCCAGGGGTAGTTCTTTTTTTTTTAGGTCATATGTAATATGAGTAGGAATTGGAGTCTCATGATGCGTTTGAGGAAGACTGATGATAACCGAGAGTGATAGGTAAATGGGATTGAAAGGTTGAGGGAATGGATTAGTTACGAGCTTGTTTGGGTTTGTTTGGGTTTGTTGTGCTGTCATCATTGCCCTATGAGGAATCCTCTATTCGATCTTCAAGGATTGGATTTGTTTGGGTTGGTTTTTTTTCAATTAGATCCTCAAGGATTGGGTTTGTTTGGGTTGGATTTTTTCCAATTAGATCCTCATGGATTGGATTTGTTTGGGTTGGTTTTTTTTCAATTAGATCCTCAAGGATTAGATTTGTTTGGGTTTGTTTTTCTCAATTAGATCCTCAAGGATTGGATATTGATCAAAGCCCAAACTACGATAACAAAAATCCCCAAAAGGTAAAAGTAAAAAGTACTAATTACGACCAGCTTAAGAGCTGCGCCCAATGGAATGCCTGATTAGTAAGTTTCAAATGGACCCTCAAAGTCGATTTTTTCACCAAGCCTTGAAAGCTGACCTGTCACCGGTCGACTCACCGAACTTTCGAAAATGCCTGGACTCGGAGATAATAAACGGTCACCCATCCCAATCCTCTCAGGATTTTAGTAATTTGGGAGGAACTTCAGTTTATGTAGTTAATGCGACGGTTCGAGGTCTGCCATTCTCCTCATCCTGTCCATTGGTTAAATTTACATATATCAGTGAGACCACCTTTCCCATATTTGTATCCTCGAGCTATGTACGCGTTGAACTTCAAGCACCCTCAAAACTTTGCTTGACGAGAATCCTAGCTCTCCTCGCGTCACAAATGTCCCCTTATACGGGCTGCCTCAGGCGACGTTATGGTTTCCAGCCTTGTCGAAACCTCCGGATATGGAGAGGCTCAACCACCCCACCGCCTGGCAATCTCGAAATAATTCTTCACCTCGCAATAACGTTGCATTCGCTCTGAACGCGAAGAAAAAAAATAAAAAAAAAAGAAAACGCGTTGTTGTTCCTTCCGGTTTAGAGCTCTTGAACACGTCTTCAACTTCAACCTAACGACGGGAGGGCATCCTCGAGACAGGTGCTTTTCGATCCTCCATTTTGAAAAATACTAATTTTCTCGTTCATCTTGAAGATTCGAAGTGAAATTTCAACTGTTCGTGCAATCAAACTAAAATCTCGATTTTATGTCTACAAAATGATAATCGGTGGTTTCACTTAGACAGCTCCAGCACGGCCATTTTTAAACCTAACTTTATCAAAAAAATTCAAAAGATACTCGAAGATGTAGTGGAAAAACGCCAGTTAATAGAATTTCCCTAGCATGAATTGGTTAGTCGCAAAAAAATATTGAAAATTTACCTTCCCAGTCTAGACCGTTACTACAGCACTATCCGAAGTTCTCCAAGCCGAGATTTTGCCCCTGGATGATTACGAGGCCCCCTAATTTATCGTTCAGCCGTTAGGCGTCAGTTCGGCGTCTCTCGATCTCGCGTTTGCAGGGTTAAACGCGATGTCGCCCGGGCGTAAGCGATGGAATACGAACAAGAAGTAAACATCGTGACGGAGATGTGGAAGGAAAATAACGAGCGGGTGGAGGTAAGAAGAAGCTTCTCCTGACAGACAAAAAGCGAGGTTGAATCCGAGCCCCTTCGTAGACGAGCTCAATTTAACAATCCCTCTCTACTATCTCCATATCTCCCTTCCTTCATCCTCCGATTCATCACAAATACCAAGACACTTAACGATCATCCTGAATCAAATCCACCGCAAGGTTCGCTTCGATCCTGGAGCGAATAATAATAGGGCTATTCATAGAAATGGTATATCACTGGACTGATTCACTTTCAAATTGGTCAGCCAAAAAAAATCCCTGAATATTCAATTCGGACGCAAAGTTCGACATGAAATTTGATTTGTTTCACCATCATTAGGAAGAACAAATTTACACTTAATCAAACGTATCAACCTGATTCCAACCTCATCTTCATTTATTTTAAACAAAAGCTCTTATTGGCCTCGAATGTAAAGCAGGAAAAAAACAAAGCCGATGACCTTGAAAATTTTTCATGCTCTACGTTCGTAGCCAATAGAAAAGGTGACATTTGTTGGTGACAAAAACCTGCCCTCGCAATCAAGTTAAAAAAAGCAGTCCTCTCAAGTGGTTTTTAGAAATGTGAATTTTTTCCATGACTTTGGTTCCATAATACTACCTGAGGCACATTTATCGGATGAACCGTAATCCAGTGTCGCCTAGCGGAGAATGTTGATTCCGTTTTCGGAGACGAGAAATGCAAGATTTATTGGAACTTGTCATTCGCAACCATCCGGTTGCCCCGAGCGACGAAACCGGAAGTCGTCCTCTTCGGTTTTGACAGGACGAAAAACGTCATCGGTTTCTCCGTCCCGGCAAGAAAGAGGCAAAAGGACTCGGGAAAGACGTCTGCTGAAGTGCTTCGATTGCACCGAGGAGACGATGGCAAGTGTCTGATAATCGGCGTTTTCGGAGGAACGAAGGTTTGGTATCGGGATTCCCTCGGAAAAGCGATTTGCAAACCCGGTGTCCGGTTACCAGCAGGATGGATGAGGAAACGTTGGAAAACGGTGATCTTTGGACCTCTCCTTGCGCGGACCATGCGACGCAGTACTCCATCAGTTGCTCATCCTCTAGCTTGAAGGAATCGCCACCGCAAAGCGATTTTACTTTTCCTTCCGTATTAGGTCGGATGGCAGTCGAGAACCACCGACACCACCTCAAACGCCACCCAGTCCCAGATTACCAAAACCAGATTTGAACAAGATTGCGATTAAGCTACCTTCGTAGCTGAATAACGAAACCACCGAAAGGGAAAGATAAAGTACTATCTTCCACGAGCTGAGAAAATTACCCCATTGAGGACTTGATTAGGAACCTGAAAAAAGCATTCCCAAAGTTTGCTTTTTGAAGAAAGTGAACCTTAACCTTCATTAATAGGTAAATAAAACCACTAAAAGGTGAAGGTGAAACGACTTACCATCAGCTCGTAAACTGCCTAGGGATTCTAAAATGGATCCTCAAGGGTAGTTTTTTTAGGTGGAGGGTAACTTAAGAGGCCTCTATTGAAGGCCATCATTAGAAAGACTCAAATGGATCTCCAAGAGTTCCTTTTTACGAAGGACGAAAAACAAAATAATTAAAAGATGAAAAGCAAAAAACCAGATACCTGCAGTTGGAAGAGTGCCTCCATTGAGTCCTTAATTGATAAACCTCAAATGGATCCTCAAGTGAAATTTATTCGACCCTGATAAATAAATATGCTGTAGCAAAAGCTCAGGAAATACGGTGTTATTAAAATGATCAATAATATTATACTGATAATAAAAATGATAGTAATAATAATAAAGCAACTGGAGCTTCAAAAGCGACTGCAGAAGCAAGGACTGTAATTGGAATGACGAGCGTCGCCATCATCCGCTTGCCCTGACAGAGCGAAGATGACGCAGCTAACGACGTTGAAACCCGATCGGAATCGCGCGCAGTTTATTACGAAGGCCGTGCCTTTGTATTAAGGGGTTAGGCTACTAGGAAATATTCAATAAACCATACGGTGCCATAATTCATAAATTTTTTTTCGTCTCAATTTTTACGTTTCAAAGTGTACTGATTTTAAAATATTGCACGTCAATTTTATCCTGATTACAGTGGCGAAATATTTTTTCCAAAAAACGGTCACAAAAATATTCGGAAACCGACTTGACCAATTCCCTTCGAATTTGCATTCAATTATCGGAAATTCTTTCGAAAAATATTAAATGAGTTTTAAAAAATCGTGTTTTGTAATAATAATTACACCCCAGTTAGTAATTGTCATTTTTTAAATTATTTTTTATCACCAGTCGACTATTATTCTTTTTATCCATCTTTTTAGAGACAAAGAACTACGCGATTTTTTTTAAACAGAAAGATAGGAAATTCAGTTACAAAAATGCATGTAAATTCCAATCGGGCGCGATTTTGTGATAAATAATATCAAAAAATCCAACCGCGCACTGAATGTTAATGTTCTAAAGTGTACATTAAATTTTGTCTAAACTTTAAAATTTTTATTTCGTATCAGCCGACTACGAGCAATCATATAGAAATCAGAACAAGCGAGGAAACAAATTTTTCGTCGGCCCAGCATGACAGCGTTATTATTCAACCAATTTGCACAAAAAAAATTGTCAGCATAGCCGAACAGCTTCCTTTTCGAATAAACAAAAATTCGATCAAATCGGACGAGTACTTTCCGAAATAAAAATTCGCAAAGTTGACCAATTTTTTTCCTTCGTTTCTTCAGCCATCCTCTATCAATACAAATACAAATAAAAATCCAAACGACCTTTCCATCATTCCAAATCACCAAAAATCGATTTTTTTCCAATCAACGTCAATTTATCCCCCACCCAAAATCCCTGAAGCTTTTCGACGCCGACCGCAAAATCGTCAATCGGGTTTCGCATAAACACATACTACGTGGCTGTAACGCTTTCGCGCAAATAATCAGACTCTCGATACATGGTCAGTGTGTCTTGTTTGCTTGAGCCATCGGTGGATCTCGAGACCGCGTGTCGATCTATTTGCTCGATGCAACGCGTTTCGCGTTTGCCTCCCCCCTTCCCCTTCATCCCCTTTCATCCCCATGTCTCTCCTTCTCTCTCCATCCCGGGCTCTGTACAGCGTACAGTTGGGAAGCTCGAGGTTCGAGCTAATGGAATATCAGTGACGGCTGACACGCCGGATTATGAACCGTCCCGTCATCGATATCCGGTGGGTCCACAATACACCCCCTCTAATGGGGATTTCACCTCGGCAATCGCAGAAAAATAAATCTCTCATCGGTGATTGCGCGAGGCCGTTGACTGGGATCTGTCAACGGTTCTCACGTGATCGTTCGTAAAAATAAAAATAAATAAAAATACCTGGCGATCGTTCAGGCCCTAAAAATCTGCAGTGCCGGAATTGGGCTTGAAAAACAAGAAACACGTCATCAGGACAATTATTATTATCAATAATAATAATATTGATATATATATATATATGTATATATATATATATTAATTAAATTAATAATAAGAACTAAAGCAATTTTGGTTTTTATAAGATAAGAATAATAATGATGATATTAATAATATAATAATAATAATAATAAATGTTATTATTATTATTATTAAATTGCAACAATATAATTACTTTTTTCTTCGAAATATTATTTCCTAATTATAAAAATATTACGATATATAAACATTGTAATATAATAACCATTATATTATAACATTAAACGTAATAAATTTATTACGTAATAAATAATTCATTTCTGAATAACAACAATACAAGATACTCCTACGACTACGACTAATAACAATGACAATAGAAATGTTTCACAGACTAGATTATTCGTGGGTGATGCTCGAGAGACTCGAGCCGTCAAGAGTCCCGGAGGAGTTTCCCCGAGCATGCATTCCAAATTCATAAGCAATAAGGTCGCGAATACTGACTTTTCAATTGCTCGGAGCGCGCTTCCTCGCGGCAATTATGTAGCTTCCCAGAGATGTCGGATCTTCAATGTGTCGCTGCGGTAAAGAACCCCCCCCGACACCTGTCTCTCTCTCTCTCTTTTTCTCTCTCCAACGTATGTTGAAACGCACGTCGGATGTACACGTACGTCACGCCATGAACCGAAGTGTTCAGATTAGCGTCGTTATAAAAGCGTACACTGTACGGTCTCATCGTACCGATCTCATCCTTAAAATACATATATACATACATATACATATATATACAAAAATATAGATGTATATACATGTATATAGAAAAATATAGATATATAAATATATACATGTATATATATATGGGGCATTCCGTGCCGATTCGACCTCGGTTTGTTTGGGTTTGTTTGGGATTTGACCCGCGATTTTTTGAGTTACTGTACTATCTGTAAAAGGCACTCGAGAATTTTTTCAGATTTTTTTGGAACGATTTGACTTGACAATATTTTTTCGAAACAAAAAAAGCCAAATTTAAAAACCAAATTTAAAAAAAGCAAATTTAAAAATCGAAAAAAAATCACAAAAAATCCTGTGTCACGTATCAAACACTGTGAGCGTTGAAAAAAAGTAAGCGCGCGTTTTGTTTGGCCAATAACGCGCTTTTATCGAAAAAACAATTCTTTTTTTAATGAAAGTGGAAAAATAGAAAATGTTTAAAAGCAAAAAAATTACATGACGGCATGTAGAATTGGCCGGAATTTTTTCAGATTTTTTTTTAGAATCGTTGTGTTTTGTGGGCGATTGATGTGGAATTTTTTTTGCATTTTTTTTTTTGCAAAAATGCGCTTTGTAGGCTAAACAAAACGCACGCGTACTTTTTTTCAACGCTCACAGTGTTTGACGTGTGACGCAGGATTTTTGGAGTTTTTTTCCGATTTTTAATTTTGGGCGTTAATTTTTTTGCTTAAAAAAATCTTGTGAAGTCAAAACGTTCCGAAAAAATCTGAAAAAATTCTCGAGTGTCTTTCAGAGATAGGACAATAATATAAAAAATCGCGGGTCAAATCGGAAACCCAAACAAACCCAAACAAACCCCGGTCGAATCGGCATGGAATGCCCCATATATGGATATAAGGACGCATATATGGACATGTACATAAGTGAGAACTCGATAAAATAGGCCACTGCGTACTGCAGGAGAGAGTATAAGGGCTCGACTTCTTTTACGAATCTAATGAGTAGTTAGGCCATCTGCGAGAAAAAGTCTTCCCAGAGATGTGTGACAAACGAGCTTGAGAAGGCCAAATTCTGAATGGAAGCTTCTTTGGGCTACGTTTTCAAAAGCATTTTTAACAGCAACGATTTTAATGATTAATTATGAACACGTCGAATCCGGAAGACTTTTGTTTGGGTTGGTTCTTTTTCGGGACTTCCGGCAGAACCGGAAATGGTACATTTCTTGGCATCTAATTAACGGATTTGCTTGGAATTTGATAGCGTTGTTGGTGAGGAACTGGAGTTCAGTGGGAAGCAATGTTTTTTTTTTTTTTTTTATAATTGGGAAAGATTTTTTGTTTTTTTTTTTTTTATTAAATTGTGGTTTTTTAATTGCATTTATTTTTTGATTCAGGGTAATTTATATTGCGAAGGAATTTTACAATTTTTTTCTCAACTTTAAACTTTAAAACGTTTGCTAAAAAAATTTACAAAAAAACAATTATTTTGGATGTGCCCCCTTAAGAAAATCTTGTCCGGATTTTCCAGAAATTTCACTCGAAAAAACGACCGTTATCATGCAGACGATGGGTGTGTAATTTTTTATGGAGACCCAAAGGACGTACGTGAACATGAATAGTTTATTGTTAAATAAATATACGAAAATCCATGTATCCATTATGACAATAAATAATCCGCGAGGCACATTTTTTTCGAGTCTCCTTTTTTTACTTCTCGCCTTTTCAAAAATTTATCGTAAAACGTCAATTCTCGAGGAAGTAGGCGCCAAGATCCGTCTCCATATTTAATATTCGCTTTTTCTTATTCCTTTTTTAAGAGGCTTTTTTGTAGATTGCATTTAAATAAAATATTCGAAAAATGCTCCTCTCGTCATCATTCTGTCTCTCAAAAATGCAAAATATCATGAAAAACCCAAACGGCTCCGAGCCGAGGAGCCGACAGTAGACTTTGAACATTTGCACATTGCGAAACGTAGTTTATAATAAATTTTCATGTTTTGCGCTTTCCGAGGATTAGCGTATGCAATTGCAAAAATTGGTTAAGCGAATCTTCAATTTCCAGAATAAAACAAATGAATTTGATCGTGAATTAAAGGCGTTTTTTAATTGTATTAGACCAAAGTCCACAATTATTTTTTTACGTTTCTAAATCCTCTCGGATACTTTCCAACTCTTAAATCAATTTTAAACGATTCTAAGTATCTTCTAAGTCAAAGTCGTTTTTAAGTCTAAACTAAATATTCGGTGCTTCTAAATCCTCTCAAATGCTTTTTAAGTCTAAAAAATTGTAGGCGTTTCGAAATCGTTTTAGAACTTTCCAAGTCCAAAATAAATACTAGACTTTTCGATAAGTCATCGAAGACTTTTCTAAGTCCCGGATTAATCCGAGACGTTTCCAAGTAAATAAATGCTAGACGTTCCCAAGTCCTTTCGTCCTTAATTCCTAAATAAACATTGAATTTCTAAGTCCTTTGAGACTCTTCCATATTTAGAATCCTTTACAAATATTTCCAAGTATTTTAAGATCTTTCCAAAATTGGCACAATTCGTAAAAGTTTCCAAGTACTTTTGGACCTCGCTAAGTCTGATACGAGACGTTTCCAAGTATTACCAAGTACTTTCTAAGTCTTAAAACAATTTTTAATATTTTTTACTCTTTCCAGAGCTATCTAAGTTTGAAATCGATTTTACTCGTTTCCAAGTCTTACACCCAGATCTTTCGAATTGTATTTATTATTTTGAGACTCAAACCTTGCTAAGTCATACAACCGAGTCATTTTTTTTTTACTAGGCCCGACAATTTCGATGTATTCTTTTTTACGATCGATCATAACCTACATTCCGCGATCTTAGGAACATCTCGAACCCATTGTTACGAAAATCCTGCAAACTTCATACGTGCAATTTCCGACGTGTTCTCACATTTCACTTTGCAGCCCGTTCCTCACGTACTTAGAGGAGAGAAACCTCGTAACTTCCTGGCCGATTCGCCTCAACAATAAAACATTTGTCTAGCTATAGGACGAGGCGCTCGATTGCTCGGACCTTCAAGTACCGAAGGCGTTTTGGTATCGGTGCCGTTTACGGAACGTGGAAATGGCGGGGCGATATATATATATATATGATCTATATACAGGGTGTCCCACGACGAAATGTCATCAAATTTGTAGTTGGGGGTGAAATTTTCACTCGCTTGATAAAAGCATGTTTGGGTTAGAGTGACCCAAACTTTCACCCTGCGTAAGGGTAAAAATGCAGTGTGCCCTAACGGTCTACAAAAAAAACATTCGACCCTCTTAAGCAGGGTAAGAGAATCGAACGTTTTTTTTTTTTCGATTCTGAAATAGTTTCGAGTGTCTGTCCAATCGAAAATTTTCCGCTGATTACGAATATCGTAAAATTTTCGTCGAAAGCACTGCACGAAGCAAAAAAAATCGTGTTTTTGGTAGTTTTTTACGATTTTTTCATGGAAATTTTGGACTTTGGGGGAAATGGATAGTAAATTCGTGCTCAGGGGATGAAATTACATCGAAATGGAACAGTAAAAAAAATATTGAAAATCCGAATTTTTTTGGATTTTTGGGGAAAAAAAGTTTTTTCACTAAATCATCGGTTACTTTTTTTTCTTCAGGATTTGGCACTCCACTCTGTGCTCAATCTCTTTGTTATGATTTTCACTTCAAAATGCTTATTTTTCGATTTTTGGCAGAATTTCAAAGTTGGACCATCGATTTTTGCCAATTTTTCCATACATACCCCTTTGCTTCTTTTTTTCCGATTTTTCAAGTGGACTCTCCTGGAAAACTATGAGAGATATCGATACGATTCCAACGCCATTATTTAAGTCAGGCAAAAACCTTTTCAAAACACACCAAATAAATCTCTATAGCATAGAAGAAGCCTACTCTACAACCTTTTGAAATTTCGTGATTTTTAAGATTCCAGAAAAGTGGCCAGGGAAGACGAAATTTTTTTTTTTCATTTTTAAACTCTTCGAAGAGTCTATTTAATCGGAAATTTTCCGCTGATTACGAATATGCCCGAAATTTTGCCGAAAGTGCAAAATTAGACTGGGAAAAGGCAAAAAAACTTCTTAAAAAATATTTTTGACAGTTTTCTTTAGAAATGGAGAGTTTTGAAAGTGAGTGACATTCCGTCGCGGGACACCCTGTATATATAAATATAAAAATATATATATATATATATGGTTATTCACAATATATATTCATCGATTGGGATCGACGGGTTCGTCAGTATCTCGTGTATGCGTGTGCGCGTGTGAGAGGCCCGCGTGTACGAATCGCGAAGCTGGAAAAGGCGGTAAAGCATTACCGCGCGAGCCATACGCTTGGCCATACACGAGGTGCATTAAGGAAATGAAATTTGCAATTCTGATACACAGAGCCACTCCAAACCCGACCCTCGCTTTTTTTTGGCCCTTTATTTTTTTTCTATCGCACTTAGCAATGGAACACCCGTAAAATCTCCGAATGTTTCTCTTTCTCTTTCGGAACACAAATCAGCGAAAAAAATAACGGTGTTTTTCTTCCCTTGCTGATTTTGGAAAGAGGAAAAATTTTTTGGAATTTGGAAAGAGAAAAAAAATATTTTGGAAAGAGGAAATTTTTTTTTAATGATTTTCAACGATAGAGCGAATTTAATTTTTTGGTAATTTTCAGCAGAAAAATAATTTTCTTTCCTCGATGTTAAATTTAATAAAAAAAATAATCAGGCTTTGCTGAAAAATCAGAAAAAATGAATACATTTAAGAACCATGTGGTTTTTCTGAATATCACCAGAAAAAAAAAATTCATTTGCTAATTTTTTGTTCAGCTAACGAATTCAACAAATAAAATATTTTTGAAAAATCCAAAAAAATATCAACCTCATCTAGCTTTCAACGAAAAAAAATTCTTTTCGATTTTCCAACCAAGGTTGTTTTTACTATCCTTAATAATAACCAAAAAAAAAAGGTGAGGAAGAAACACGAGTCTCCAAACCCAAACGAACCCAAACGAAGCTTTTCTCCAACCGTTATCTTTTTCAATAAACAAACCCCTTAATGTTTTCGCTCTCTTTTTCTCTCTATCTCTCTCCCTCTCTCCAACCCTCTTTTTCGCGGCTTCCTTCTCCCCCCTCCAGCCCGTCGCTCTTTCTCTCTCTTTTGCCCGCTCCCTCGTTTTCCGCTCGTTTGGGGTACAAACCGTTTTAATATCGTCGCTCATCGCCACATCGCAAGTTAATTGCTTGCGGTGCGCTATTTAATTAGGGCATTAACCGGCCATCAACTTTAATTATTTCGTTGATTACATTCGAGTAGGTACAACCCTCTACCCGCGGCTGTATATAACCTCCAGCTTTTTCGACTTAATCCTCGAACTAGCCCCACCAACAAACCCCCCTTATTTCCTCCGTCGCGGATCATTCTTCCACGGCCTATATATACATCGCATTATCTTCACTGAAACGCGCGAATAAGTCGTGCACTCCGGAATTTCGCAACGTTTTTACGCATGCGCATCTATATGTATATATACATATTTTTTTTTATATATTTTTTTATGTACAGGGTGACTCATGGATGACCCTAAAATTTATTTACTCGCAATCATCTCGAACTAATCGGAATATAGGTTATGTAGGAATGTAGAAAAAATGTGCCCTTTTTTCACTGCTTTTTGTCAAAAAAATAGTAAAAGTTGAAATTTTTTTAAAATTCCAGTTGAGTCGTTTGCTCCAAGTGTACGGAATACCTGGTGAAAATTTCGTAACAATCGGTCCAGCAGTTTCCGAAAGTTCTAGGGCCGACTGTTCTACAAAAAACTAGTTTTGACGTTTTTGTAAAGGAAAAAATCACGAAAAAATTCTTTAGGTCTTAAAGTTCTTCAATAAATTGATTTTCGCAAAAAGTAAAAACAAAAAACAATAAAAATTGGAAATTGAAGGACATTGAACGAGTGACCTTGAATTTGAATGGTTCTCCAATGAGATCGAATGTTAAAATGGTGTGACCTTCGAGTGACCTTGAACCTAGAAATATTGTTTGTACAACAATTCAACGACGGTCGTTTTCAATTTCGTATCTTTTTCCCTCGAAATTAATGTTTGCATTTACAGAGTTTTTTTTTTCCTGATGAAGAAACGCGCACTCACTCGGTATATTTGAGCTCTCTGAATTCCGCATACCGAAGAATTATCGTGACGCACTTCGCGTACAATACGAGGTCCATTGTCCATACGTTCCTACTACGTACAGTACGTTGCGATAATTTTCCAGTGTGTGGAATTCGCTCTGACCCAAAACGAAGAAAAGCACAAAGACGAACGATCAAACAACGAGAGAGACAAAAAAAGACAAAAAGGAGAAAAAAAACGAAAAAAAAAGAGGGAAAAAAGCGAGACAGAGGGATAGATAAAAGTGTACGGGCCCTTCGGGTATTGGGCGTTTCCTGCGACCGGAAGTCTTTGAAAAAAGCAAAATGAAGGGTGCACGAGAGGCTGGTGGTACACGGAGGTATAAGGGCTTAGAATGAGCCGAAGGGCAAGGGGAAGGGTAGAAAGGAGGTGATAAAGAAAAAGCCCGATTCCAGTGTCGAAAGCAACGAGAAAAGCCCAGATCCTATTCCACAAAGCTAATCTTGTGTGGCCCTTGGAAGGGCCGTAGATGGGGTCGATCGAAACGACCCAAATGTGTGGCGTCCGCACACTCGTGCATTTCGTAAAACACGTAAGAGAGATTCCTACACACTCTATGTATATAGATGTGTGCTTTGTTATCATCAACAGTTGCTTCGACCACAGTTTTTCGAAATTTTCTCCGTCATTTTTCGAGCAAACGGGACGGTTGGGGTGTCAAAATGCGCGTTTCTTCGAGGACCAGGTCGTGGCACTCTTCGATTTGCGGTCAAGCGCATAATACGCACTTTACACGAGAATACGTGTGCTCGGTGCGAGCGACTTCGAGAACGTTTAGTTTTTTCTACTTTTCTCGACGGTTTTTCAACGGATCGCGATGATTCTGGTGTCAAAATGATCGTTTCTTCAGCGACCAGGTCCCGACACTCTTCGATTCCCGATCAAGGTCGTTAGAGGTCAAATTTTTCAATTATCAATCTTCAGAACAACTTTTTTAGAAAATTCCTTCGTAAATCTTGATATAAACGACCAACGAATTTTCACGAGATGCACGTGACAGTTCTATCGTGGTAAAACCTAACGAAAACGTAAATTCAAAAACAGTTTCAAGGACCAAGTTTGACTCGATCGCGACGATGGAAAACGTTACTACGAGGACTTTGAAAGTCTGGGCTTCGAAATAATCTTTTTCCATGTATATATAAAATCTGTTAGGTTAGAGGGGGGGCGACCAATAGAAACTCCCTGCGGGTTGTAGGCGTCTCCCAGAGTGAGAGTAAATAGTAGCGAGGGTGAGAGTGAAGGATAGAGCCAAGTGGAGAACCGAGAAGCAAAGCGTAAATTGTTAAAGCAGAACCTCGCCTAGTTATAAATTAGAAAAGAGGCAATCTTCTACGGTCTCCCTCTAACGCCCCCGGAGCCTTATCACCCTCCCGCTCTTTGCCATCCTGATCAGGCCGTGCCGTTTTTTCTCTTTCTTTTTTTTTTTCTTTTTTTTTTCTTTTTTTTTTTCTTTTTTTTTTCTGATCCAAAATATATCTTTCCACTTCCTACCTTCTACTCGGCTACACTAATTTCTCGAGCCTTACCGGTGCTTCGTTCGTGCCAGACTCGTAGCAATGAAAGGGAGGAGTACATCGCTTCAACAGCTTGGCAAGATTACTCGTGGTACACCTGTACCTGGAGCCCGAACCGCACCGTACTTGAAGAAGACATCGCGACGGAAAATAAGATATCTATAGGGAATGAGATAGGCAAGCGCATTGCCCCTTATTTCTTCTTTTTTTTTTTCGTCTCTCTTTCTCTCTCTCTGCTCTCGAACCCGGATCACCAACACTGCCTGGCTTCCATCTGCCTGGAATACGTTTTCCAGCTCGGCTGCTTTTTCGACTCTATTTATGTGTATAAAGTTGATGGGTTCTCTACTGGGATACCCCGATTTTTACAAGCTCATATCTTGAACGAATTAT
>JAPYZJ010004352.1:0-21982 GCA_030522765.1 Ophioninae sp. B BG-2022a | reverse complement strand
GTATAAAGTTGATGGGTTCTCTACTGGGATACCCCGATTTTTACAAGCTCATATCTTGAACGAATTATCGAAATATTTTTTTCAAATCATCAATCATTTTTTGTCATATACTTGGTGATTGATATTAGGTGTAGTAAAAAAGTTTCTTCAATTTCTGACTAGTTCGATGTTTTTCTCGATTTTTTTTTACGGCGAGGTTACGTTTAGAAAAAAAAAGGAAGAAATGTTGATGGAAATCGGGGTTCCACTGTGTCTACGTAGGGAAATGTTGAAAAAACGTTCAAGAACGATAGTCCTCGAAGCACACCTTGTATGGGGATATCTCTTGAAAGAGCCAGATGTTCCGATAGCCAACTTAGCTGTCGTACGTACAAAATATACTTTTCCCCTGCACATGTAGCCGGGTATATTCGTCATCATGGAAACCTACAGCTCTTCAGTCAAATCGGTGCTCGAAGGAATCGATTTACGGGGTTATCGCGGCTGAGAAAATCAAGGTTAGCTGGGAGGGTATTCTAGCTTGGAAATTTGAAACATGAAAATGATTTTAATAACAATGAATTGAATAAGAATGTTTTTAATAATTATTATTTTAATGATAATTATTTTAATAATTATGATTTCATGATAATTATTTTAATAATTATGATTTTATGATAATTATTTTAATAATTATGATTTAATGATTTAATTTGATGACTTAAATTGAATAATAAAATTCTCTCGAATTTTGCCTTTCCCTCTCGCCCAAAAATTTAATGATTTAATTTAATGAAAACAATTTCAATGATAATTATTCAAATAATTATGATTTTAATGATTTAAATTAAATCATTGAATTGTCTTAAATTTTGACTTTCCGGCTCGCGCAAATTTTAAGGATTTAATTTACTGATAATAATTTTAATAATTATGATTTAATGATTTAATTTGATGACTTAAATTGAATCATAAAATTCTCTCAAATTTTGCCTTTCCCTCCCGCCCAAAAATTTTATGATTTAATTTAATGAAAATAATTTCAATGATAATTATTCAAATAATTATGATTTTAATTATTTAAATTAAATCATTGAATTGTCTCAAAATTTTGACTTTCCGGCACGCCCAAATTTTAATGATTCAATTTACTGATAATAATTTTAATGATAATGATTTTAATAATAACGCAAACAAAGCCAAACTTTTTTCTTCATTTGGTAAAGTATCAACCTATGGCTAATACTTCCGCGGAGAAACTGGCAAACGTTACGTGTCAAATATTGATAATTTTTTTTTTTTTTTTTCTTTTTCTCGCCTCAGCAAGAGCGGTTCCAGAAGAAACTGGCCAGGTACAGTGTTACAGGGAGATTCGTGATCGGGGAAACTGTAAATTCGGTACGGGAGGATTCCTATCCGCGTTCAGTGGTTACGCCCAGGACTGGTCAGCCGTGGGGATATTAGCGAAGAGTTCCATCCGCATGGCTTGCGGCGAGGATATAGAATCGCCGTTTCCGAAGGGCTTCGAACCTATCCATACCTATATCCCAAATCACCCGCTTCATATCCGTTGTCGGTTCCTTAAACGAAAGTCGGAGGGGAAAATGGAAAAAAAAAAAAAAAAAAAAAAAAAAAAAAAGAAAAAAAAAAAAAAAAAAAAAAAAAAAAATTGGTAGCCGAATGAACAAGATTGAGGCGGAGATGTCAAATAAAATGAATTCGTCGCTTCCAATTGGTGCGAACGTTGCATCGAGTCGTTCTTTGCAAACCGATCGAATTGAAAAAAGGAAAAAAATTTAGTGAGCAGAAAAAAATCGATTTTTCGATTTCTGTGCGTTGAAAATATACTTTTGTGGAAATTTTGGAGTTTCTGCAACTTTGCTTTTTTTTACAGATTTTTCACTGCGGATTTGACAACTTTTGCAATTTTTTAAAGATTTTTGAGTCCATTATGAACGGAAAGTCATAATAGCTGAAAAATAGCAGCTGCTTCTGCTAATTTTTTAATTATTTATTTTTTGATAAAAATTAATTTATTATCTTTTTTAACTTCAATTTTTTAATTTAATTTTAATTTTTATTTTTAATTTTTATTTTAATTTTTCATTTTCTTTTTTAATCAATTATTCATTTATGATTTAATAAAAAGTTTTTATTTTTTTATGAAAACTTGGACTTTTGTTTGGTCACTTTGGCAACGTTCGGTTTCTGGTAATTTCCGGTTCGATAGATCGAGCTCTTAAATAATTGATAACCGGTACGAGCGAAGTGGCACACGCTCCACGCTACGCGAGAAACTACTCAAATTTCCAAGCTTCCGATAATACGAGTGTCGAATGTATCGATTATCCCAATCGCGACCCCCACCGAAACCATTATTGCAATCTTCATTATTGATATCTCAATGATGGAACGAATTTTCCACGACGATAATAACGCAGCTCCAGAAATCTTCCAATTACACGAGGAACGAAAGCGTTTCGTTCGACGTTTTACGCGAGAAAATTTGAGGCGATATTCAACTTGGAAATTTCGAAAAAATCGTTTTTTACTTTTTTTCAAAAAACATTTTTCGAAAATTAATGTATCTACGAATATTAAGACCAAATTAATTTTCTAAATTATTTTTTTCTTAACAAAAACGTCAAAAATATTTTTTTACAACAGTCGGCCCTAAAATTTTCCAAAACTACTGAACCGATCGTTACGAAATTTCAACCATGTATTCTGTACACCTGAAGCAATCGACTCAACTGGAATTATTGAAAAATTTCAATTTTTACTATTTTTTTCGACAAAAATCAGTGAAAAAAGAAGCAAATTATTTTTCTTCTTTTTTGTTTCGCCGCCATTTTGTTATTTTTGCATATACATTAAAAATTCCGATTCCGAAGGTTACTAGTGACACATGAAACGTAAAAATTGAAAGTTTGTCTGTTTTAGATGGGCCGATTGTTTGAAATTGCAACAAGAGTGCAAAGTGCCTGCTAATCGAGGCGTTCCATTCGAACATTGTTTTCGTGAGTCAAAAGTGCATAAAATATATAATAAAAAATTTTTGAATGTATTTCAAGACTGTATTTATTAACCAAAACAAAATTCACGTTAATATCTTTATTGACAATCTCGCAAAAAATTCCCAAAAATGGCTTTCTTTTTGAGAGCGTCCAAAATGGAATCTTGTCCAAACTGGCTCAAGTAACTTTTTACGAAAGTAACTTTTCGAGCTGGAGCCACATGGTGATTAATTTTTCGTTTGTTTTTCTATCCCTCAAAAGCAGGGTTACAGAATTGCTCCCCAAGCTTCAAAATTAAGTACAGGAGGACTCGAATAAACAGAACGTGGACGAGGAAAAATCTTGAAGGGAAACCCGTGCTTGGGTCATTTATTTTCATCAAGTGACATTCCGGAATGGGACTCCGGGCGAGACACTCGAAGGGTGGAGCTTCTCGGACTCCCAACCCTGGCACGATTCTACTCGAGTGTTTGAGCTCCCGTGAATAGACGCGTGTTTAAACTTCTCCTATGTGTCCCGGCAAATACACATGTGGTACGATATTTGAAACCCGCAAAATCCGTGTAATATTGGCTTTGTGCTCAGACGCACACTTGTATCAAAAAGTCTACAGGGTGGACGGTAATTTGACCTTTTTCTTTAGAGGAAGTGTTGCTCCAGAGGTCATTGGGGACCAATTTTCAAAACTTGCCCCTCCGCCTATGGCGTTTGGGTTTGTTCGGGTTCGAAATAGAACCCTCTTCCCGTTTGGGTTTGTTTGGGTTCAAAACCGAGTCTCCTCCGTATTTAGGTTTGTTTGGGTTCAAAACCGATACGCTTTCCCATTGTGGTTTGTTTGGGTTCGAAACCGAGCCTCCTCCACATTTGGGTTCGTTTGGGTTCGAAACCGAGCCTCCTCCACATTTGGGTTTGTTTGGGTTCGAAACCGAGCCTCCTCCACATTTGGGTTTGTTTGGGTTCAAAATCGAGCCTCCTCCAAACTTAGGTTTGTTTGGGTTCAAAATCGGGCCTCCTCCACATTTGGGTTTGTTTGGGTTCGAAACCGAGCCTCCTCCACATTTGGGTTTGTTTGGGTTCAAAACCGAGCCTCCTTCAAATTTGGGTTTGTTTGGGTTCAAAATCGAGCCTCCTCCACATTTGGGTTTGTTTGGGTTCGAAACCGAGCCTCCTCCACATTTGGGTTTGTTTGGGTTCGAAACCGAGCCTCCTCCACATTTCGGTTTGTTTGGGTTCGAAACCGAGCCTCCTCCACATTTGGGTCTGTTTGGGTTCAAAACCTACCACTCTCCCCATTCGGGTTTGTTTGGTTTCAAAACCCTCCCCTCTATTTCAAGCCCAAACAAACCCAACCAAACTCTCCCCTCTATTAGTAACGAACCCAAACAAACCCACTTTTGCTCAGATATTCACCAAATTCAGGATAACAAACTTCCTACTCGTGCAACCATCAAGCAGTTCTCATTAGATCAATTGAACTAGCCAGTTAGCAACTAACTCAGTCCAGCACGATTTCTACTCTTGCAATAATTCTTCGGTCGATCGAACTTCGCTTCAACATTGAGTTCACTGAAAATTCGTCACACAAGTTCGTGGCTAAAACACGAGTTTCGAATGACCTTCGACTTATCGTCGATCAGCCCGCATATTTCGTTAACCGGAAGTTCGAAGCCGTTATCACGAGCGTTACGCGGGGGTTTCGAAAATCGTCGAAATTGATCGGGCTTTCATTTCGCGAGCCAGGCGAGTCCGTTAAAATCTAGTTAAACGACACAACGGGTGGACCCGATGGGAAAGGACAGCGTGCCTCGTCCCAGAGCGGGTTTCAACATACCTGTACGTTCGAACGCTTCCCAAGTGAGCCGCATCCCTCCACATGCTCTTTTATTTAATTTGTAAGCGGGCCACTTTTCGTCGCCAGCGAATAAACCGGCACCGTCCAATGCCAATTCTTTTTCTTTTTTACGTTTTTTTTTTCTTCGTTTCTCGTGTTCACCCCTCTGTGAAATGGAATTTCGTCGTTCCGGTGACACCGAAAATTATTGGGTGAAGTAAAAGTAAATTTATTATTTTTCGAATAGATGGCACTAGTTGTGTGTATCTAGCGTTGTACAAGTCCGATCGGGTCACACCAGATGGCGTTGAAAAGATGCGATTTCGTACCCAAAACGCAAACATATCAGAACAAACCCAAACAAACCCAAACATATGTAAACAAAACCCAAACATGTCCAAACAAACCCAAACATATCCAAACAACCCAAACATATCCATACGAACCCGAACATGTCCAAACAAACCCAAACATATCCAAACAAACCCAAACATACCCAAACAAATCCAAACAAACCCAAACAAACCCGAGCAAACCCAAACCCAAATAAACCCAAAATATCCCAACAAACCCAAACATATCCAAACAAACCTAAAAATATCCAAACAAACCCAAACATATCCAAACAAACTTTCGCGATCGGTTGACTCGGTTTGTTTGGGTCTGTTTGGGTTTGCGACATTCCTGTGATCGGTTGACTCAGTTTATTTGGTTTCTTCGGGTTTGTTTGGGTTTGTGACAGTTTTGTGATTGGTTGACACAGTTTGCGATTGGTTGACTCCAGAAAATAATGGATTTCTTTTTACTAAACCTACACTAGTTTGCCTCGAAGAATTATACGGTCTTTGATCCCAGCCCATTTTTCACCACGTAATTACACCGCGGCCAATGAAACGACGGATTATGCAATTAATCCCCTCTCTCTCCTACGTTAAGCTCGCTTTTACTCTTTCCGGCAATGTATTTCGAAAAATCGGATTTTCCATGCCGATCGAATAATTCGACGAAACGAATAAAAATATGTCGAATTTTGTGACGAAGGTGGACATCGCTAAAGATATCCCTTTTATCAGACCCTTGAAATGTACATTCAATTTAATTTCCGACATGAAAATGTAAATTGGAAGAGAAAAAATGAGGTTTTGTAGCTCGTCGTATGAGGCTGCTGGAAAGTCGAAATATTCGATCCAGATTCTGCCAAGTTTTATCAGGAAGATAGGGAGATGAAAAAATATGTGCTTTTCCACGTTTCTGGAAATAATGTTTTTTTTTTCTTTTCATCTTGACGATTCTAACCACGTAGAGTGGACTTCAGAGCCTTTAGATCCGACGCGAACCCAAACGTCTATCCTCAAAAAAAAAAACGACTGGAACTGCGTACTTTGAAATTCCTCAGACGAGCATAAAAGGAGCTCGTCCATTGAGGCGCGGCGAGGACCGGATTTTTTTTTTCGCTCGAGCAATTTAAATGTAATCGAATGGAAGCAAGCCCATACTAGAGAGGCGCCTGGAGAAACGGCACTGCATTCGAATTGTCGCAGCGAAAAAAAAAAAATTATTCCCTCCTTTTATCCTTCTTCGCTCAATGAATAGAACTGCTTGAGGCTGCGCGCTTTTCCCTCTTCCTATTTTTTTTTTTTTTTTTTTATCAATTCACCTCGTCGCTCAAATTTCACAAAGTTTGCTATTTCTTCGTATCTTTTTATTATTTTGTATTTTTGTTTCAAATTGGTGACGCAATATCATTTACCAATTCGACGAAAACATCGAATAAAGTTCCATTTTTCATTAATTACTGCCTAATATTATTTACATATTCATTTTTTTTGTACATTTTTTCGTCTGAGTATAAAATTTGAAAAAATGTTTTTTTTAACAAAATATATTTTTCAAATTCGATTTTTGCGAAAATGTTTTTAAAAGAAATATTATTTGGTTTTTAATATTACATTTCCAAAAATATTTATTTATCGAGGTTTAAAAAAAATGATGGTGAGTCGAAGAGAAAAAATTGTATTTTTCACCGATCGTTTTCGAACAAAAACAATTATTCAAAAAGAAATCCAATTATCGCAAAAACCCTACGTGATATTTTAGATAATGTATCTAAAAGTATTGTGTATTTCGATAGTACCAATTTCAAAAAATGTAGTTTCGAGATGACCGCAAAAAAAAAATAAATGTGCGGTTTTTGAAAGTCTTACCTTCAACCAGAGTTTTCTGGGCCAAATATATTTGAATAAAAACATTTTAGTATTGAGAATGAAATTGAAATCGCGGTTTCGAGCGTTTCGACTATTTCGTGTGTTCGTCATGCCCTTAAACAAAAGTCTCTTCGAGGTAGCAATATTGACAGAATTCGCATTTTAGCTCGCCATTAACGAAATGGGAATTACGGAGTAAACATGAACGCTGGTAGACACAGGTGAGCTTGCGTAACTATTTATTCGGTAACATCGAAGTGCATCGTTTGAGAAAGCGAGCAAAAAAAAAAGAGTCTTTAAAAGCCTTCGTTGAAGAAAGCTTGGAAGTTGATTCATGACAGTCAATAGAACTCAATCTCAAAAATGTAAGTTTGTTTTTCCCGGCCTGATAAATTTAAAGTCGTCGTTCCAAATTCTTCAATTTTTTGTTTTTAATTCCACGAAATCCATTTGCTTTTGGAATCACGAATGATGAATCTTTTAAAAACTTCACTTTCGTAATTTCACCAAAAAGCGAAATTTCGGAAATCGAAAGTTTGTCGAATTTCTACAAAGTTTGAGAATCGATGATATTGGGATAGATAACGTCATCATCCCTGTTATCATCGAGGCATCGGGTTTCATTAGGATTGCGATTTCCCTCGATCCAACCGTCCCAAAAGTCATTGGGGATTCTCCTGCAGTCGATCGGTGTATCAGGATCATCCTCGATCTTGATGATTTTTCCATGTTCGTCGTTTTCGAGAAATCCACACTCCAATCTCTTACCAAGGATTTTCACTTCTTTCCTTCCGCCATTTTGCGTTTCTTCGATCCCGTAATTATTATTACTGGCTACGAAGTCTTTGTGTCCAAAGTTGGTAGAATTCACGAACTGTTCGTAGCTCCCGAGAACTCTGATGTCCTGGAATTGTCCAGTTGGATTATTACCAGATTCCAATTGACTGGAATTCCCATTATTTTTTATGGAACCCTTATGATCCCAATAGGTTTTCTGTCCCTCCCGAAAATCGCTTGTTTTCTCATGATCACCGATAGCCAATAGATCGCTATCAATTTCAAACTCGTTGAAAGCCATTTTCCCATTGTAGTGTTCCTGATAGACGCGATGATGATCATCCTTGATGCTGGTAGCTTCATCACTGAGATTCCTCGTTGGGCAATGTCTGAGATAGTTCATGGTATCGCTGATTATCGAAAGATTAGAAGTTTGAGTTTTGCTTAGAAGTGAAGTTACGTTCATCGATTGGCTGTTTCGTGAGTTCAATATAGCGGCGATTCCAGTGAAATCATTGGGATCGTTGCAATTGATAAGATCGGTTTTGCCATTGGGTACTAAAATCAAATCGTCCATTTTCATTTGTGAGAGAAATGTCATTCCATCTATCATTCTTTCGTCGAAGCTTTTCGGGTCCAATATTCGAATGTCTTTGTCCTCAAAAATATCAATAGTTTCGAGATCGACCGATTTCTGTCCGTTCGCGATCGAATCCAGGACCATTATTTGGCTATCTGGATGATCGATCATAAAGTCTTCCTGGATGCAACAACCGGTCATATCACGTGCGTTCACGATGTTCAAAGCATCGGCGTCTTCCCCATCGAGAATCGTGACGTCATGAGAATTTTGAGCCATCAGCTCTCTAGCCTCGTTATTCGTCATCACTTCGTAACGGCCGTCTTCGGTCGCACGGACAAACTGGATTCCACCCTGTGCCGCCAGTTCCAACAATTCGCTGCAGTCGTCAGTTTCGCTCTTCGAGCCTCCCTGGGACTTTGTCTCGTTACCGATTCCCTCCGTTACGATCTCGTCCGTATTCTTGGCGCAGAGATCGCTCGGAATCGCGCTGTGGAGACGCAGCGACGATTCGCTGTTTTGGAACGGGAATTGGGAATCCAGAGGAGCGACGAGACTCTCTGAAATTGGGGGAAGTTTGATTGGGAAGGAGTGACTGGACCTGGTCGCTTTAGGAACGCGCATTTTAACACCAAGATCATCGCGATCCGTCAAAAAGTCGACGAGAAAAGTCCGAATAATTCTCCTGACGTTTATCACCTTTTCTACACGTGTAGTAAAAAGTTATCCATTACCTCTTAGTAAAAAGTAACCCATTAGTTCGTAGTAAAAAGAAATCCATTAGTTCGTAGTAAAAAGAAATCCATTAGTTCGTAGTAAAAAGAAATCCATTAGTTCGTAGTAAAAAGAAACCCATTATTTCGTAGTAAAAATTTGTAGTAAAAAGAAATCCATTACTTCGTAGTAAAAAGAAATCCATTACTTTGTAGTAAAAAGAAATCCATTAGTTCGTAGTAAAAAGAAATCCATTAGTTCGTAGTAAAAATACATCCATTAGTTCGTAGTAAAGACATCCATTAGTTCGTAGTAAAAAGAAATCCATTATTTTGTAGTAAAAAGAAATCCATTAGTTCGTAGTAAAAAGAAATCCATTATTTTCTGGAGTCAACCAATGACAAACTAATCGTAAGTCAACCGATCACTAAACTGGCGCGAACCCAAACAAACCCAAACAAACCGAGTAAACCGATCACTGAACTGGCGCGAACCCAAACAAACCCAAACAAACCGAGTAAACCGATCACTAAACTGTCGCTAAAGTTTGCTCGGTACGGAATCTCGTGTTTCTAACGCCATCTAGGGTAACCCGATTGTACAACGCGAGATGCAGATAACTAGAGCCATCTATTGGAAAAATCATGAATTGATTTTGATGATTTTTTGCGAGACTCACCTTGGTTCTGATCAGCACCCGGGGCCTCTATCGAAAACGTCTGCTTTCCGGTCTCGTCCAGGTGCTGGGTTATGGTCGCCACAACCGGAACCTTGATGTGCAACGCCTTCAAACCCGGATCAACGCTCAGACTCGGACTCAGCGCCATCTTTCCTAACATTTGAAGATCCTCTGCCGTCGCTGGGGTCAATAACTGTTGATAGGATATCGATGTCAATGTCACTCAATGGGAATTCAATTATCGATTGGGGAAAAACTTCAGGGGAAGGAAATGACTCCAGCAATGTGGAAGGATTTCGAAGAAATTTTTCGTCAATCCAGACGAATTCCGGAAAAGAAAATTCCTTCAACGAAGTAAAAAAATTGCAGGAAAGAAAATTCCTCCAGCGAATTAAAGAAATTATAGGAAAAGAGTTTAATAAAAATGGAAGAATTTCAAGGAATTTCCTTTCGATAAGGATGAGTCGATCGCCGAAAGAAAAAAAGCGGTCAAGTAGAACCCTACTGCAGATTGAAGTACTTCCCTGTAGAGAGCTCCTTGACCTCGTAATTGTAATATTGGGAGCGTAACTAATTAACAACGAAAAGTTTGGGGCTCGTCCGATCAGTGATTTCCATTGTATCATTCAAGTAGCTATTCTTCTTTTTCAACCAGACCAATTTTTTTTTCTATTCGAACCCAAACAAAAACCCGACTGTTTTCAACCGCTTTCTAGAGGATATCGGAACACGAAGAAAAATGGTACCGACCGGAAAAATAAAAAATGAATAAATTAACTTTATGATTCCAACATTCATCGTCATCGATTCACCACTTTCAGGGACCGAATGACAAAGATCCTTAGGGGCTCGATCATCAAAGCGTGTTAAAAAAAAATGAAGAAATAAAAATGAAAATTTCGAAAATAAGAAAAAAAAATGAAAATTTTGAAAAAATTAAAAAACGTGGAAATTAAAAAAAAAATTGTATAAAAAATGGGAAAAAAATCACTCTCCCCATTGCCTCTCCTCTAATCGAAAATTCTCAACCGATTTGAAAGACCCAAACTCAATTCTCGCCCCGTTCCATAATTGTCCAAACCCAAACAAAAATCCAAAAATTCTCGCCCCCTTCCAACAAATTACCAAAATCGAAAGTCAATTTCCAAGAAATCGTCACGAACCCTTCGTACTGTTTTCGAACCCAAACCCAAACCCAAACCCAATTCCTGCGCCGTTGCAATTCCGTTCGACAAATTGGCAAAATGGAAAGTCCATTTTCGAGACGTCGTCCCGAAGCCTTCGTTTACGCCCTAAGGGGGTTTTAGTAGTCGGTTTGATAAAATATTCGTTGAAGGAACAACGAGTCACGGAGGTCGCAAGGTATGACTGAGAAAGGTGTCCGGAAGCACCGAAAGTGGACTTCCGGTTGGTGCTGGAGAACTGGAAGACTGGAGTTGCTGGAGTTCTGGAGGAAAAAGGGAGGGGGAGGGAGGGATGATAGCCAGAGATAACGATAACGAGAGTTTTACGTGTTTGTGGGGTCCAGCGGGTGATACTTTGACCAAGACCGGTATCCCGGTGACGGGTTTGAGGAGAGCGAAGGGTGTTTGTCCCTCGACAATCGCGTTCTGTAGGTCCTTCGTCTCGATCCTATTGATCACTATGCTGTCCGTGTATTCCTGCACGATCGTCGCAGCTCGTTTAATTCCTCGATCATTAACGATCAACGTTTTGTTTTACGATGTGAAAAAAGTAAACGAAAAAAGGAAAAAAAAGGAAAGAAAAAAAAGAAGAAAATGGACAAAGCAAACAACAGGCAATTACGAACCGTTTGGGAAGCTTCGAGCCCGGTCGATTCCTCGTTCCTTTCGTGTTCAGCCAACTCTACTATCCTCACATTTTTGCTGCAAGGCCAAACGTTTTCATCAACAATCTTCTCCCTAAGAACCTCGAATCACGCGGCCAAAAGTATTTTCCCGAACGTTTTCAACTAGCCATTGCCAATTTTGGTCGAAATCTGTACGCGTTGATTTTACACGCTTCGATCATGCTCGTGGGCAAATTTTTAGACTTTGGACGTCGCAACCCTTTTGAGCGACGCTCAAAAAGCAAGAGGAATTACGTATTAATCGAGGCACTTTAGTAAAAACAAAAAAAAAAAATAGGTCTTCTGAAGAGCTTAATAATCGAGCCAAATGAATGTTGAGATTTTAAATAATTGATTCGTTAATTCGAAAATATTAATTAATGAGTCATTATTTATTTCTGTTTTTCAATTGGCTAACCTGAAGGGATTTCAAGATTTTTAATGATTATTTTATGAATTCGAGAACGTTAATTAATAATTAATTTATTGTTTTATTGATTGGCTAACCTGAATGGACTCAATATCTCTATTCGCAATTTCATTTAAAAAATGCATTAAAAATTCCTAAAAACAAAAATAAAACGAACAAACATTCCTAAAAATTCCTAAAATTAAAATTCCTAAAAGTTAAAATAAAAATCATAAAAATAAAAAATGAATCTTAAAATAAAATTGCTCAAAATTAAAATAAAAATCATAAAACTAAAAAATGAATCTTAAAATAAAATTCCTCAAAATTAAAATAAAAATCATAAAAATTAAAAATTAACCTTAAAATAAAATTCCTAAAAATTAAAACTAAAATCATAAAAATTAAAAATTAATCTTAAAATAAAATTCCTAAAAATAATTTCTCTTTAAACGAAGGAAACCAAATAGCGCAAAACGAGCATGTCGAACAAAAACCACAGTACTGGATCAACCGACCCTTGATTTCAGCCCACCCGGAACAAACACCGAGTTTTCCTTTTCCGTGTATTTTTTCCCTGTATTGTCCGATTAGTCAATTTCCGGTCGAGGAATGAACAAGGTTAGGAAAAATGAAGACTCATGCAAATCGCCGACAATTTCGTCGGTGGTTGCAAGCACAGCCGCAGAATATACGTTAACCGGAAGAAGAAACTCGGACGGAGTGTGACAACGGCCAGGATGGTGGCTGGTGTATTTCGTTATGAAAATTCTGAAGGTACTTCTATACCTCTGGATGAGGGTGGAAGCGGTGGGGTCGGTGGTCGCGTTGCACATGGCAGTCGTCGCGGTTGAAGACCCGGAAGTCGAGGCGGATGACTTCTGATTCAACGGCGGTTTGCGTTCCCTCGAAATTCCACCGGGATTGCGATACTTAATCCCGTGCTTGTATTCCTCGTGGGATCGTAGGGCGAATCTCCTCGGGAACTCCTTCCCGCATATACCGCAAGAGTATTGCATCTTTTCGGAATGCGCGTGCGCCTTGATCTTGTGACACACGAGATTCGACATTTGATTGAATCCCTTCCCGCACATCTCGCACTTGTAAGGCCTCTCGTTCGTATGAGTGAACACGTGATTTCGCAAGTTTCCTGAACCGATACGTAACACGTCCAACAATAAATATAATAAACGTAATAATAATTCTGGACTTCGTCGATGTTGAAATGTATCGAGGAGAAAATGGCGTCGCGTGACACGAGAAGCGACACTAGCGGTCGAATTTCGAAACGGCTTTGTTCAAAGTATTTTATTCGAAGTATTTTATTCAAAATATTCTATTCAAAGTATTTTATTCAAAGTATTTTATTCAAAATATTCTATTCGAAGTATTTTATTCAAAATATTCTATTCAAGATATTTTATTCAAAATATTCTATTCAAAGTATTTTATTGAAACTTTTTCTTTGAATTCGTTGAATTTTTCTTCGAAATTTTTTATTCTTCGAAAACTGATACGCGTTTTCTCATTTTTCATCGAAAACTTCACCGTCGATGAGGGTAACTGTTTTCGACTGTTTTTGAGGTTATGTCGATTCTCTGAGTGTTCTTAATCACGCGGCCATCTTCTACGCGACCTTAATGGATAACACCACTCTAGAATTTTGAAAAGATCGATTTTTTTATTTCGTTTATTATTGACGATTACTTTCGTTACAGAAATAAACCTTTTTATAATATAAAATCTTTATAATAATAATTGATCTTAAAGGAATTTCCATTAATTTTATTACATGCAAAAAAAAATTATAAATTTGGTCTTTTCGATTTCTAGAGTGATGTCATTATTATTATTATTATTATTATTATCATCATTATTATTATTATTATCGCCTCCAATGGTGCGATTTCAAAAAATTTTCTTTGACAAATATTCAATTTAAAAAAAGCGTCCAACGAATCTTCGGATTTTTCATTTTTGGGATAAGGCTACTGTGAAAGGTTGGAAAAATTGGTTCGTTGCTGTAGACGACTCCAAATGAAGAGGAAGGTCCAAGGTGTGGAGCAGGTATCTCAAATCGAAGGCAAAACGATGTTTATAGAACTATAGAACTATCGTTGAAATTTTAAGAGGGGTGTACCGGTATAGAAATTTAAAAAAAGATCGGGCTTCTTTGAATATTCCTCCAGGAGGAGCTCGAGATGATTTTATTTAGGGGGATATTTCGAAATTCCCAATATTCGGAAAGTTACAGCGATTCGAGTTCGACCGGATCGTAAGGCTGGAAAACTCGAAGGAACGAACTTCGGGAGCTTTCAACGAAGCTAAAACGGCTCGAACTTTTTTCGTCTAATATCGGCTTCGCGGGCCGTAACTTTTTCAATTTTCATTTTTTCCCCGCAATTTTGATCGTTTTCTCGTACGTTTTTTGAAAAGTAAAGAAAATTTCGAAAATATGTTTTTTTATTTCGTCACTACGAAACATAAAAAAAATAAAACAAAATTAATAATTAATAAAATAATTTAATGACTTATGAAATAAATAATGAATAAAAAAACTAACAAAATAATAATTAATCTAATAATTAGAAAAAAAAACTATTTTATATTTTGTAAATTGAAAAAAAAAAAAAGATTTTTTATTTTTATGTCGTTTTTTATCGAGTCTAAAAAGAAACCCGAAATTTAAGCCTCTAAACTAGATCACCACCTTAAACTTGTTTTTTTTTTCGAAACGTATTTTTTTTTTTTCAAGTAATGCACACAATTTCGACTCAACGTCAATAAATCTTCGAAGTTTTTCGTGAAACGCACCTTTCATTACCGATCGACAATAACGGTATCATTTTTCTTAAAAAAAAAAAAAACAAAAAAAAAACAAAAAAAGTCTAAGAAAAATGACATCGCTACGAACGGCCCGAAAATAAAGTTCGGACAAAAGAGAACAATGAATGAATCCTCGGCCTGCGCCTTCCTGTTCTTTTTGTTTTCGTTTCTTTTCTTTTTTTCTTTTTTTTTTTGTTTCTTTATCAACACTTCGTTCACTCCGATCGAACCTTTCTGATGAAATCCTTTGCCGCAGACGTGGCACTTATGAGGTTTGAGCTCCGAGTGAGTTTTACGGTGGGATATGAGGGTGGAAACTCTGAAAAACAGGAGGGAAGTGGATACTGAGGCTGGGATATCGTCTTTTCTCTCTCTCTCTCTCTTCCTCATTCACTCTAGCATTCTCCGTGTTTGTTTGCATTTTTCTTATTTTTTTTATTATTCTATCCATATTATTGATTTCACCGGTATTATTATTACTATTATTATTATTATTTTATTATTACTATGTTCACATTGCTTTCACAATTCTCGGCTTTTAGTCGGTTCCTACGATTATTATTTATTATATTTATTATTATTATTATTATTATTAAAAATGTAATTTTTATTTTATTAAGGAATAATGTTTTCAATAAAAATAAAATAAGAAAGAAAAACCCTATTATTATTTTCGTTACAATTTAATTGTGTTTACTGTCGTTATTATTGTTGAATCGAATTATTATCATTATTATTTTGTTATTATCATTAGTATGGTTTTTTAGTTATTTTTTTTTTCATCGATCGCGTGATTTTTTTAAATTTGATTGTAAAATTAGGACATAATAAATTCAATCAATCAATCAATTAATCCCTCTCTCTCTCTCTATGACTACTTAAGTTTTGACTACTGACGTTTTTTTTCTCATATTTTTGTTACTTAGTTATATTGTTTATATATTTATTTTTATATTCATATTATATTGTATCAAGTTGCCTCAAGGTGTAACCAAAGCATAATAAATCATCATCATCATCATCTCTACTTGCCCTTCCGATTCTCGTACGTATCACTCTTCACACCTGCTTTATTTTTTTCGTCTACTTCTTCTGTTTTATTTTATTTTTTTTTGTTCGTTTGTTTGGTTTTTGTTTTTTTTTTCCGTAAGTATTTCGTATCGCGATTGGCTCACCTGTTAAAAGTTTTTTTGCAGAATTCGCATACGTATGGCCTCGCGTCGCTGTGAATGGCCTTGTGCTGGCTGAGAGTCGATAGCTGCCGGAAAGCTTTACCGCAGGCGTCGCACTTGAAGTTTCTCTCGTCGGTGTGGGTCGGCAGATGCCTCATGAGGGTATACTGGTGTCGGAATTCCTTCGTACCTAAAAAAAAGCAAAAAAAAAAAAGAAAAAAGGAAAAGAAAAAAAAAGAAAAAAAGATGCGGGAAAAATAAAAGTGGAAGGATCGTCGCGACGAAACTCGCCACAGCGATCGACGATCCGTTTGAACATCAAAATCCGTTCTCGTAGGTCCATTGGAAACTCACAGATACCGCATTCCCAGATCTTCAAAGTTTTCCCGTCCCTCTTGAGATACTTGACGAAATGGAGTCGCGAGCGAGGATCGTCCTTGTCGATGAGACGAGGACCGGTGAACGAGGAGGCGCTCATTTGCTCGCTTACCGTACGATTCGAAAAGCCCATCTCGGAGCCTTCACCGATCGTTGTACTTTGCTCCACGATCTTTGGGGTCAACGATTGAGTTCGAGATGAGTGAGATCTATGAGCGGGAGACTCTTGTTGCGCGAACGATCGCTCGAGGCAAATAAATAGTCGAGGCTAATGCGTATGCTCGTTGAACGAGTGGAATTTTAATTTTTTCTTTTTATTCTTTTTCTTTCGTTTTTTTTTAATTTTAATTTTTTTTTTTACGCGTTGTTCAGCGAGAAAATCGAAGAGCGACCTGGTCGCTGAAGAAACGCGCATTTTGACACCCCGACGATCGCGATTCGTCAAAAAGTCGCGGAGAAAAGTCCAAAAAACCGTCCTGACGCTTATTGCATTTTCCATCCAACGGGATTTGTATTAGGCGTAGTAAAAAGAAATCCATTATTTTTCTCGAGTCAACCGATCGTGAAACTGTCGCAAACCCAAACAAACCCAAACAAAGTGAGTCAACCGATCACAAAGCTGTAATCCTAGCTAATAATCAAAGCTAATAATGTACATCGCGAGAAACAGACAACTAAAGCCATCTATAGGAAAAATCATGGATTAATTTTCACGACACGTAATATGGTTGCGAGGGATCCGTTTAACTGAGATTTCTCGAAAACATTTTTATCGTTGAAGGGCTCCTGCGTTTTTTCGGGTTTGTTTGGGTTCCAATCCGTGAGAAAAGTTTGAAAATTTGCGAGGTTACATAAATCTCCCTGTCTTTAAGATTGAAATAAAACGTTTCTTTTTTTTTTTCGATTCTGAAGAGAATCTATTTGCGCAAAACGTTCGGAAATATCGTGGGAGAATTTCTCTCGGTGGGAAGGTAAAACGGGACGATTGAAAAGTTTACGCAACCTTATACTTGAGAGATTCCTTTCCCAATAGCTTCATAACCATAGCTGTGTCTTCGTTGTTTTCGACCTCGTCGTTGGCCGTTTCCGCTGCGATGGCGGCGTCCAAATCGTCGTGGTTTCCCTTGAAAATGGATCGCTGAAAGCCGGATGGACAATCATGGATAAAATCAAAGAAAAATGAAGATTGATAACCGGTGTTGGCAAATATCGTTTTTTTTTTTTTTTTTTTTTTCTTTACTTGTACGAGTTGGGGATCGTGACTAGTCGTGACATTGCGGTTACTCGTACGAGTCGAACTTTCCGATACACCGGAAATACCATCGTCGTCCTGACTACGCTCCGATGGACCGGAAGCTTCCTCCTCTTCTTTCACGTAAACCTCGTACACGCTGAGATCGTTAACGAACGCGTTAATTACGTCTAATTGCAAAGCGGAACAACAATTTTATTTCTCCTCGCTATCCTTTACCTGATGACCTCGTCCTGAAGGGGTCGCAACGCTTGACCAATTTCGCACTGCTGAGAGTCCCCTGAATCGCATTTTTCATCCTTCTTTATTTATTTCGAATCAATTTTGTGTTTATTTCGAATATTGTTTTTTGCGATTTGTGATGTTTTATCGTGGATTTTTATCTTTTCTTTTTGTATGATTGAGGTCTAAGAATTTTATAGGGATCGATCGATTCCCTAGGAATTTTATAGGGATCGACCAATTTCCTAGGAATTTTATAGGGATCGATCGATTCCCTAGGAATTTTATAGGAATTTAAAAGGATCGAACAATCAATTCCCTAGGGATTTTATCAGAATTTTATAAGAATCGAACGATTCACTAGGGATTTCGCAGGGATCAGAAAATTCCCTGGGGAGTTTATAGTGATTTTTACGGATCAATTTCCTAGAGATTTTATAGGGATAAAAAAGTTTTCATAATGAGTAATTCTGGTGATAGTTTTCTTTTTGTTGACGAACAAATAAAATTTTTTTAATAGGCTACGAAAAGGTTGATAAAAATCAACAGAAAAAAAAATGTATTAAAAAATCATATTAAAAAATCATATTTAAAATAAAATTATTAACTTTTGATCGATATTCAATGAAAAATTAACAAATGAAAATTGTGGTTTATTATTGTTTTAAATATTATTATTGTTGGTAATTAAATATTCTTAATTTATATATTATCATTTGGTTTATTGTTATTGTCAATTATTATGAACAATTATTGTTTATTGCTATTTATTATAATTAATAATATATTTAATTAAATATATCAATATAAATATATATAAAATTATTTATTATTAATGCTATAACTTATGATATCATTATTATTATGCTTCTTATCTCGTTATCAGCTTTAATTATAAATAATTTCGACGAAATCGTGTTTCCACTTTTGTTACCAAATTAATATGTCCGATACTCTCGTTATAAAAACAATCAACTCGATTTTACAAAACGATTTATTTCCGGATTTTTGTGTCCTCGAAATAACCGCGTATTCGATAATTCGCGAAATCAGTCGAGCGAACCTCCAAATTGCCCCCACCGCCCCGCGGCGTGTCGACAAAAAAAAAGTTCGCTCGCGTAACATCGCGAATAGATTTCTCGATTTCTATTCGCGACTGCATCAAATGGAAAGCTCATAGACCGCGACCGCTACGTTATTTTTAGGTTTTCTCAATATCGACGAAAAATCAAACTGAACGTTTCACTAGGAGACGAGAAAAGGAATAAGAGTGGGCGAGGGGTGGGGGAAGGGGTTCAAGATGGACGAAACGAGAAAGCGTTTTTCATTCGGAAAGTTAAACCTCCCGCTCGCCCTTTGAATCCAGCCCGAACAAACTAGCAAGGATTATCCAGCTCTCGGCTCTTTTTTTCGACCGGTTGACAAATAAACGAAAACCGCCATTATCAGAGTTCATTTCTCCTGCATCGCGACAGCCGAGCCGAAATTGTCGCGATGTTTTTTTTCCCTTCTTCAAAACCCCGGTTTTTTCTCGGTTTGATTGTTTTTTTTTGTGTTCGTTTTTTTTTTTTTAATTTTCGCGACACGTTTTGTCATTTGAAACGAATAACGAACCCAAACTCACAGTTGTATCCTTGAAGCGAATTGTTCTGCGTCATCGCCTTCCTTCCTTCTTCTTCGCTCCTTCGAGGACTTGGCAACCGCGAGCTTGACGCGAGAACACCATCGAGTATGCCCCGCCGAGACAGCCACTAGACCCGAAACCCCCAATCCGCCGAGGTACACCAAAGCCTCCGCCAGATCGCGCCACCTGACCTATCCTTAAAACCCGTTCGCATGTGGCGACGACTCAAGCGCGGAATCGACGAAGCCGCACTTTTTTCTCGACAGGTGGCACTGCGAGACGAGCACAGAAGAGAAACCGGTATTAAATTTCATTATGTATAATCAAATATCAGTATTTTTTTTCTTATTAATATATCACTAAATATTAATACTTTTCTAACATTAGTATTATTTTCTTAAATATTTGATGAAGAATAAACGAATCTCCCGAAAAATAAAACCATGAATCACTAATTTTCAGGAAACCTCTGACTTTTCGTCATTATTTTCATCTCGCATTACCAATTGTCCAATAGTTTCTAAACTACTTTCGTTCTAAAACCAAAAAAAAGAATTTTAGATATAATTATTTTTCCTAATTATTAAAGAATATAATGAACCCAAACATCGCTTTTTCGATTTAAGCTTTAAATTTTCGTTAATCAATTATTCAGGATTAATTTTTTGTCCAGATTGCGTCGGTGCGGGTGCGCATGCGCGCGTCTATCGCTTTCCGCTATTGGGCCCGGGCGATCGCCGCGCTCCAGGCTTCCGCGACCGTTTTCGGAACCAGAAAGTCTCTCGGATAGCGGCAAACTTCAGGGTATAGGAAACGCACCGGAGCGCCCCCACAGCCCTGTGTACGATCGCGAATCGAAGTTTACAAAATGGCGGATCTCGCGGAGGACGCGGAAGTGGCGGGTGCCGGTGAGTCCTGGCTGCTAACTCGATAAACCGTTGGCTCTTGGTCACGTTCCAGTAATTCCGTTAAGTTTATAAAGCTACAGAGGTGGCGGGTGGAGGACTCGGTAACGCCGGCCCGTACGGACGTAGACAAAGTGTTTTCTAACCCTGTGGTGTTAGCGTCTAGAAATTTGTATTCAATGAATGAAGCGTAAATTCCCGTGTTGCATACCCGACAACGAGTATTGTTCGTACACTCCCAGCGAAGTGTCTCCCGAGAATCAAAAGCCTTTTCATTATTTTCCAAACCAAGTTATTTTTACTTCCGGTTTCGCCATTTTTTCACTTCCGGCTTCGGCTTTTTTCACCGATTTGACGAAGGGGGATGGGGGGTAGCGATCGAAATGCCTGTTGCGAAACGCCTGTATACTCGAGAGACTTCGATTTCGTTTTTTTTTTTTCCGAAAAATAGGCTTGTCTCCGTTGGAAGTTTTCGGTGAGTTTTCTCAACTGTTTTTCCATCGACGATAAAAAAAGTGTCTTTTAGATATGGATGAAGGATAACGGACGAAAAAATGAAGGAATTCGCGGAGGGGGAAGGGGCGGGGGCGGATCGGAATTCCTTACGTAATTTTATCAACGGTTTTTCCGTTGACGACGCCATTTTGTTTTCAGAGATTCAACCAATTCTGCCGTATTTGAAGTAGAATCGATTTTGCTGTCGAAGCGGAATATCTTTTTTTTTTTTCGGAATCTAGTAGAATATATTTTTTTTTCTCGTGGGTTATATTTTTGTTTGAAAGTAGAGCCTTAACGATCGGAAAAACAAGCGACCTTTTAAAAGATGCAAAACGTCGAAGTCCATCTCTCCCGCATGCATTATTCAAACGGAACCGAGTTCTCATTGTCCATCGCTGAGTATATGACTATTAATGGAAAGACCGGATTATTTTCATTTTATGACGTCATTTTACGTAGTCAATCGGGTTTTCGAAACGCTCAAAAATTAACGGATAAACTGAGTTGATTTTCCCAGTGTTTTTCTTTTTTCGTTTTTTTGATCGTGTATTGCTGTACTAATGGAGCATAAAACGGGGCTGCACCGGAAGTACGTAACGATCCAACGCGTTTAAATCGCGCTCTAGCGTGCCTCGCAAAATGCACGAGTGTGCAGCGACAACCCAGCAAACGTTCAGATTATGGAAAAATACAAATTTGTAAACGAATTTTTCGTACGAAATTTTAAGTGGTAATTATTGGGAAACACGCTTTGCGTTCAGCTTGATCGCGGATCGAAGAGTGTCTTGACCTAGCCGATAGAGAACGGAACATTTTGACACCCCAACCATCGCAATGAGTGCAAAAACCATCAAGAAAAGTGAAAAAAAAACCGTCGCCCTGCGATCAAAATTGAAAAATCACACTTTCGCTTGGTTTGTTCGCAAATCGAAGAGTGGCTGGACCTAGCCAATAAAGAAACGAACATTTTGACACCCCAACCATCGCAATGAGTGCAAAAACCATCAAGAAAAGTGGAAAAAAAACCGTCGCCCTGCGATCAAAATTGAAAAATCACATTTTCGCT
>JAPYZJ010004351.1:0-13868 GCA_030522765.1 Ophioninae sp. B BG-2022a | reverse complement strand
CAGCTGCCTTCCCGCTGAGCGGTTACAGCTCAGGTAGTCGTTCGAGACACGCCTACTTCCAAAGCTATATCTTTGTGAGTTTTGCTCCGATTGACTTCCGATTAACAGACAACATACTTGAGTTACTATACTTTCATAATATGCAATAAAAAAATGACTTTTTTTGAACGCTCAAAACCCTCCCCTCCCTCCCCTCAAGGCCTTAATCGACGAAAAAGAGTTAATTTTAGATTTTCACCTCGATTTTACTGTTTTCGTAATTATTAACGAGAAACAGTTAACTAAGCGTCAAAATGGTTATTGCGTCGAAAATGATGGGGAAATGCACATTTTGGCCGAAAAATCGGTCGTATTGTGTCCAGGTGCCATATTCGCCTATCTCGCGTTTTCGAGGTCGAAATCGACGAAAACTAGTCATGATTCGATTTTCCCACTGATTTCGCTCTTTTTCATATATAACGATGAACGGAACCATTAGCGTGAAAATGGTAAATCCATCAAAAAATACGCTAAAATGCACATTTTTCTCGAAAAAGCGGTCGAATTGTGTGGAGGCGCAAGATTGGCCTATCTCGCGTTTTTAATGGCGAAATCGACGAAAAGGAGCCAGATTTCGATTTTCACGCCGATATCATCGGTTTTGTCATCTTGAACGAGAAACAGTTGAGTTAGCGTCAAAATGGTGATTTAGTCGAAAAATGCGCGAAAATAAACAGTTTGGTCGAAAAATCGGTCGCATTGTGGCGAGGGACCATATTCGGTTATCTCGCGTTTTTGAGGCCGAGATCGACGAAAACGAGTCAGTTTTCGATTTTCAAGCTCATTTCGCTGTTTTTGTCATATTCAACGAGAAACAGTAAAATTAACATCAAAATGGTGAATTCGTTAAAAAATACGCGAAAATGCACATTTTGGTCGAAAAAGCAATCGAATGGTGTCGACGTGCCATATTCGCCTATCTCGCGTTTTTAAGGCTGAAATCGACGAAAACAAGTCAAGTTTCGATTTTCACGCCGCTTTCGATGTTTTTGTAATATTTAACGAGAAAAAGTGAAATGTCTGTTAAAATGAGGATTTCGTCGAAACATACGCGAAAATGCACGTTTTGGTCCTGAATGCGGTCGAATTGTGTGGAGATGAAAGATTGGCCTATCTTGCGTTTTGAGGCCGAAATCGACGAAAACGAGTCAATGTTCGATTTTCTAGCCGATCTCTCTGTTTTTGTCATTTTTAACGAGAAACAGTAAAATTAACGTCAAAATGGTGAATTCGTCAAAAAAATACGGTAAAATGCACATTTTGGTCGAAAAATCGGTCGAGTTGTGTCGACGTGCCAGATGCGCCTATCTCGCGTTCTTGAGGCCGAAATCGATGAAAACGAGACAATTTTAGATTTTCTCGCCGATTTCGCTGTTTTTGTTATATTTAACGAGATAGAATTGAATTGAACGATCAAATGAACTTACCTGTTGTGAAGTTCGATCTCAATTATATGTAGAGTCTCGTTTGAGATGATTACATCGTAGTACCGCTACTTTCACACGTGTCACGAATATTCAGAGCTAAACAAAAAACTTGCGCCCGGCCCCCTTGGCGACTCGGTTGGTCCCTCTCCGATTTATCTTGTTTAATGTAACCCATACATAAGAAAAATAATAATATCAACAGATTTAAATAAGTGAAGGGGAGGAAAAAGTAAAAGAATGAAAAAACGTTTCAAGGGTGCGATGTTATCATCTCAAACGAGACTCTACATATAATTACGATCGAACTTCACAACAGGTGATTCGGTTTGATCGTTCAATTATATTACGAGTCTCGTTTTGGCGATTACATCGTAGATGTTCAGAGATAAACATTTTATTATTTTTCAAATAGTTTTATCTTGACCAGAAACGGTCGATACTATTCAAACACACTCGCTGCAAACTCTTTTCTATTCGCCTTAATCGGTCGATTACAATATTTTGCAAATACCTGCGAGTCCTTAGACCATCCCGCGGTATTTCTTATCACACTTCCATTCCAAGCTTACTTTTGCAATTGATTTTGCCGTTTCAATTCTTCCCGGTAAATCCTCGCCGAATTAGAAAGCATCTGGCTTAGTTTCGTCTAAAATTCCCTTAATCTTTTTCTCAAGCGATGGTGTAATACACGATCTCCGTGTAAGCGTATCCAGACGAAAAGCATGCGCCAGCAGTCGACCGGCGTCGGCAAGACACTCCAACAGCTCGTACTCATTGATGCCGTCTATTCGGGGCTCAACAACAAGGGAATTCCAGTGCCCAATGCGGCCATAGTTGAACCGCGAATATCCCGCGCATTTTTTGAGTATTTATCTCGCTTCGTGGGAGACTCAAAAGGCGACGACGCTACCTCTGCATTTAATGCCGGCGCTTCGAAGCGACAATTGCCTGTCCGAGCATACTCAGCCAACAGCTCCTCTTGATCTTCTTGTTTAAGACCATCGGCCATCCATTTTTCCCAATTGTATGCTAAAGATGGGTTCAGCTTTAATACTTGTGTATCAGATTTTTCTTCGATACCCAGAATAAGTAATGACTCCTCATCTAAATTTTGTATTGGATCCTCCTCAAGCTGACCCGCAGGATCGACCAAAGTTTCTACTCCGATATCTCGAGATTGATCATTCAGTACGATGAGAGAAATATTTTCGTCATTGTAATCATCCGCTGGTGATAAGCCTGCGGATGGAATGATCTGCGATGTTACGTATCAGTATCCTTGGCATCTGGTAACAACCTCTTCCCGTTGTTACTCATACCAGAGTCCTTGACAACCAACTCATGACAAGAAAAAATATGAAAATTTGCTTTATTTTCGTACGACTAGTGCCGTCGAGTTATGATTCCCAAATCATTGCGAATTTCGCCGCTTCCACGGAACATGCGGAATCGTACACTCTGACTCATAGGAAATACTCAGCGAGATTTCCTTCGTACGGACTGAGCCGCCGAGTCTGTGGCCATGATAATTTCAACATATGCGAAAATTAATTGCTTGTGAATCAACTTCACATGCGACTCCAGGTAGGACTCAAAGAGCCTACCTTCGTAGGGACAAAGCCGCCGAGGCTGAGGCCAGTTATTTCCGCGAGCGATACCCACTAGGACCCTTTCGGGGCTACATATGACCCGAGGCAATTTCAAAGAAATCGTCTCCGTACGGCAAAGCCGCCGGTTCCACGGGAAAGACTATAATTCACGGATGAAATACCTGGTCGACTTGTCGATGCCACCTGATCATTAATCGTGAATCTCTTTGCAGCACCGTCAGAGATAGTCTCGCTCGAGGCCTGGCGCCTAGAGTTTTGCGAAATGGTATCTGAAGAGCTTTCAGGAATCGCATGGACGAACGTGTTCAACTTCTTAGAGAACTTTTATTTCTATCAGACTTATTCGTCCTCTTGTGTGACTTCCCCATTATTTATTTATTTATTCTTATTTTATCCGTAACCTGGGACAAATGCTCTGAGCGTGCGATACCTTGATGCACGAAAAACGTTATGACTCGGAGAGGGACCAATCGCGGCCCCAAGGGGCCGGGCGCAAGTTTTTTGTTTACCTCTGAATAATCGTGACACTTACGTGTGAAACTAGCGGTCCTACGATGTAATCTCGAAAACGAGACGCATAATATAATGAGCGTCGAAATGGTCATGTCGTCGAAAAATACGCGACAATGCACATTTTCGTCGAAAAATCGATCGAATTCTGTCGAGGTGACAGATGCGAGGCCCAAATCGACGAAAACGAGTCAATTTTTTTTATTTTGCGGCCGATATCACTGATTTGTCATATCGAACGAGAAACAGTTCAATTAGCGTCAAAATGGTCATTTTGTCGAAAAATACGCGAATCTGAACATTTTTATTGAAAAATCGGTCGTATTGTGTCGAGGTGCCATATGCGGCTATTTCGCGTTTCTCAGGCCGAAATCGACGAAAAGGAGTCAATTTTAGATTTTCAGGCGGATTTCGCTGTTTTGGTGATAGTTAATGAGATACTATTAAATTAGCGTCGAAATAGTAATTTCGTCAGAAATACGCGAAATCGGAAATTTTGTTCGAAAAATCGGTCGAATGGTGTCGAGGTGCGAGATACGTCTATGTCGCGTTTTTGAGGCCGAAATCGACGAAAATGATTCAATTTTCGATTTTTCCGCCGATATCGCTGTTTTTATGAAATTGAACGAGAAACAGTTACATTAGCGTCCAAATCGTTATTTCGTCAAAGAAAAATGGGAAAATGAACATTTTGACCGAAAAATCGGTCCTAATGTCGCGAGGTCCCTGATTAGCCTATCTCGCGTTTTGAGGCCCGAATCGACAAAATCGAGTCAATTTCTATTTTCACGCCGATTTCGGTGTTTTTGTCGAATTAAACGAGAAACAGCAGCATTACCGTCACAATAGTGCTTTCGTTGAAAAAACGCGAAAATCAACATTTTCGTCGAAAAAATGGTCGTATTGTGTCGAGGTGCCAGATGCGCCTATCTCGCATTTTCGAGGCCGAAATTGACGAAAAAGGGCCAAATTTAGATTTTGACGTTGATTTCGCTGTTTTTGTAATAATTAACGACAAACATCTAAATTAGCGTCAACATGGCGAATTCGTCGAAAAATACTCTAAATTGATCATTTCCGGCGAAAAATCGGTCGGAATGGGTCGAGGTGCCATATTCGCCTATCTCTCGTTTTTAAGTCCGAAATGGACGGAAACAAGTCAGATTTCGATTTTCACGACGATTTCACTGTTTTGGGCATATTTAAGGAGATACAATTAAATGAGAGTCAATGAAGTCATTCCGTCACAGAATACTCGCAAATGCACATTTTGGTCGAAGAAGTGGTCGAATTGTGTCGAGGTGCGAGATACGCCGATCTCGCCTTTTTGAGGCCGAAATCGACGAAAAGGAGTCACTTTTCGATTTTCACGCCGATATCGCTGTTTTTGTCATGTTTAACGAGATACAATTAAATGAGAGTCAATGCAGTCATTCCGTCACAGAATACGCGAAAATGCACATTTTGGTGGAAAAATCGGTCGAATTGTGTGGAGGTGCCAGATGCGCCGATCTTGCCTTTTTGATGCCGAAATCGACGAAAAAGAGGAAATTTCAGATGTTCACGCCGATGTCGCTGTTTTTGTGATATTTAACGACAAACATCTAAATTAGCGTCAAAATGGCGAATTTGTCGAAAAGTATGCGAAAATGTACATTTTGGTCGAAAAATCGGTCGTATTTTGTCAAGGTGCCATATTCGCCTATCTCGCGTTTTTAAGGCCGAAATCAACGAAAGCGACTCATTATTCGAGTTTCACACTGATTTTGCTGTTTTTGCAATAATTAACGAGAAACAGTTAAATTAGCGTCAAAATGGTCATGTCGTCAAAGAATACGCGAAAATGCCCTTGTTGGTCGAAAAATCGGTCGAACTGTGTCGAGGTGTCATATTCGGCTTTCTCGCGTTTTTGAGGCCGAAATCGACGAAAACGAGTCAATTTGTGATTTTCACGCCGATTTCGTTGTTTTTGTAATAATTATTAGGCATAATAGGCGTGGGTCGTAGTAAAGATAAACACGTGAGTACTTTTATCTGTATGGGTAATAAGTTTATTTAACGTAAAAGACGAAGGAACGTTTTGCGTGGCGTTTTGGCGGTACACGAAAAAGTGAAGAAGAAAAAGAAGGCAGCACACGTGCTGTAGGCGCGTGAGCGCCACTCGCTTGGAAGACCGTGGGGCGACGGTGTCGCTGCGGGTTCTCGGTTTATCCGTGAATCCTAAATTCAGTAAAATCCTCTGCGCAATTGGTCATGTGGTATTCTATTCTGGGCATTCCTTTCTTTCCGGTCCTCACTATTCGCGGTCGTCCTCGACCTCTCGCCCGTAAGACTGGGCCTGTACCCTCTGGAACGTCGTTCTCGTTGTAAGAGTCCAAGTCGTTCGCGTCGTCAGTCTCCTCGTGGTGTTCGTTTCCTATCTGGCTTTGCGGAGTGGAGACGATTTCCGTGACTGGACTGTCGTCGCTTCCGTCCACCCAGAAATCTTCGTAACCGTCGTTCTCAAGCGTGTATTGCGGTAGCCCGACGAATTCGACGTCGCGTGCAATATCAGTCCGCATTTCATCCGTTAGCCACACTCTGTAGCCTTTAGTTTCATCGCAGTAACCGTGGAATACTCGTTCCTTCGAACGTGAGTCGAGTTTTTCTTTTCTGGGCTCTCTATTTAGCGTGAAAACTCGAGATCCGAATTCCTTGAAGTGTCTCACGTCAGGAATATTTCCCGTCCATTTCTCATACGCGGTTTTGTCTCCGAGAGTTTTCGATGGTCATCTATTAGGAATATAGTTCGCAGTGTTGATGGCATCGCCCCAGAACGAAGTCGGCAACGAGGAGTGGATAAGGAGGCACCTCGTCATTTCCATTACCGTACGGTTACGTCTTTCTGCCAATCCGTTCTGTTCCGGAGTGTAAGTGACAGTTGTTCTTCAAGAGATATCGTTTTGTCAAACGCTTCATTCCGGAACTCCTTTCCATTGTCAGATTGGAGATATTTCATTTATCGTCTGTCACGAATTTCCGCGAATGTCTCGAAGACCTTGAACGCGCTAAATACCGCACCAACCTGAGTAATCATCGATGAAAGTGACGACGTATCTCGCACCTCCGTTTGATCGAGTGCTTAGCGGACCGCAAACGTCGCTGTGGACGATCTCAAGCAAACTCGAATTCCTTGTTGAGTTTTTGCGAAAAGGTGCTTTGGTCATTTTATCCTTGAGACAAATCTCGCAGTTAAACTCTTTCTGCGATTTTCAAAGATGCATGCCGGTCACGGTACCCGTTTTATCGGTTTCGATCAGGTCGGGGATGTTTACGTGGCCCATTTTCCTGTGCCAAATCTCGATTTTGCTAGCGTCTTTTTCGATCTCGGCGTTGGCGTTGGCGTTGCGCTCCGAGTCCGTTTCGTATATGTAATACAGTCCACCCTCGCTTTTAGCAGTACTCTATTACCATTTTTATTCGGGATCTTTGCGTTTTCTCGATCAAAGATTACGCGGTGCCCTTTGTCGGTGATTTTTCCAATGGATATCAGATTTGTTCGCAAGTTTGGAAGGCGTAAGACATCGTCAATGATTATGTTTTTGGGGACGCCTTCGTTCACGGCAACTATCATCACAGATCCTTTACCTCCGATGGGCGACGTTCCCGATTCGCTTGCCATTTTCACGCTTCCAGTACAAGATTTTACAGTACCTGTGAATTTAACGTCGTTACTTCCCATGTGTGCTGAACATCCGTTATCCAAGCACCAAATTCCGACACGTTTCGTGTCGTTTCCGCTACACGCATTTCCGGAGTAGTCGGCGTTAGCGCGTAGGCTCACATCGGTCGCGACGTTGGCGTCGTTTGTGTCTTTTCTCGACTCAGGACAGTCGAAGGCCTTGTGCCCAATTTTTCGGCAACGATGACACTTGTATTTGAAGTTCTCGTGCTTGGGCGCGTTCCCGGCTTTTGACGTCCATCTCGAGTCGCTCGCTTCCTTCTGATAAGTGTTGCTACGTTTTATGTTTTCCCTTTTGGACATCATCGCGCTCTGGGTGTGTTCGCGTGTTTCGTTTTTGCGAGCCGTGTACTCTTCCACGATTTTTATGCCTAGGGCCTCTAGATCCGGGAGCTCGACCCGACAAACTATCGCGCATCTGAAATTCTCGAAACTCGGTGAAAGTCTATACAACACCACAATCGTCAATGAGTCGGGATTTATTTCCACCTCCATCGCGTGTAGTATATCGACGGTGTAAAAGAACTTTTGGAGATGATCACGTAGATCCCCGTTGTCGTACATTTTTTGAAATGTCAGCTGCTTCTGCAGCGTTGCTTTCCGCGCGGGGCTACTCGACTGATATATCGATTTGTATTCGAGGCATACCTCTTTTCAAGTCTCGCAACCTTTAATTCGTTTGAGTTACGATGCCTTAATCGACAAGATGATATCCGGTTTTGCTCTCTTGTCCTTGACGCCCCACTTGCTCGCTGCGTGCACCGATTCGGCGTTTCCAGTCACAATTTCTGGTTTGGTTTTGTATCCACAGACGTATTCCCATGCATCGTTTTTGATGACGATTGCTTCCATCTGGATTTTCCAGGTGACGTAATTGTCTTTATTGAGCAGTTCGATGCGAAGCGTGTGCGACGAAGACATTTTTGCGCATGTCCGAGATAGCGAGTTTGCGAAGGGACGCGGTTCTTCTTGCTATCCATACTTATTTATTTTCCTTTTATATCACGTCACTTTCTACTTTCTTTAACTTTCGTAGCGTGGGCCCATAACGCATTAGGGTTAATAGGCGTGGATCGTAGTAAAGACACGGGAATACTTTTATCTGTATGGATAATAAGTTTATTCACGTGAAAAACGAAGGAACGTTGTGCGTCGCGTTTTGGCAATGTACGAAAAAGTGAAGAAGAAAAAGGTGCCAGAACAGGTGCTGAAGGCGCGTGACGGCCACTCGCTCGGCAGACCGTAGGGCGAAGGTGTCGCCGCGGGTTCTCGGTTTATCAGTGAATCGTAAAGGCGCCAGATTCGAAAATGTCGAATAGTAATTAACCGGAAACAGTTAAAGTAGCGTGAGAATGGCGATTTCGTCGAAAAATACGCGAAAATTCACATTTTTTTCGAAAAGTCGGTCGCATTGTGTCGAGGTGCCATATTCGGTTATCTCGCGTTTTTAGGCCGAAATCAACGAAAAGAGTCAATGTTTGATTTTCAAGACGATTTCGCTGTTTTTGTAATATGTAACGAGAAACAGTTAAATTACCGTGGAAATGGTAATTTCGTCAAAAAAATACGCGAAAATGCACATTTTGGTGGGAAAAATCGGTCGAATTGAGTCAAAGTGCCAGATGCGCGTATTTCGCGTTTTTGAGGCCGAACTCGACGTAAAGGAGTCAATTATCGATTTTCACGCCGATATCTCTGTTTTTATCATCATGAACGAGCAACAGTTAAATGCGCGTCAAAATGGTGATTTAGTTAAAACATACGCGAAAATGAACATTTTGGTCGACAAATCGGTCGTATTGTGTAGGAGTGCCATATTCGGCTATCTCGCGTTTTTGAGACCGGAATCGACGAAAACAAGTCACTTTTAGATTTTAAAGCCGGTTTCGCTGTTTTTGTAATAATTAATGTAAAACAGTTAAATGAGCGTCAAAATGGTTATTTCGTCGAACAAAACGCGAAAATTCACATTTTGATCGAAAAATCGGTCCTATTGTGTCGAGGTGCCCGATTAGCCTATCCCGCGTTTTTGAGACCGAAAACGACAAAAACGAGTCAGTTTTCGATGTTCACGCCGATTTCGCTGTTTTTGTCATATTTAACGAGATACAGTTAAATTAGAGTGAAAGAGGTCATTCTGTCAAAAAATACGCAGAAATACACATTTTGGTCGAAAAATTGGTCGAATTGTGTCGAGGTGCCAGAGGCGCCTACCTCGCGTTTTGAGGTCGAAATCGACGAAAAAGAGTCAATTTTCGATTTTCACACCGATATCGCTGTTTTTGTCATATTGAACGGGAAACAGTTAAACTAGGGTCAAACTGGTGATTTCCTCGAAAAATAGGCGAAAATATACATTGTGGTAAAAAATGGGTCGTATTATGTCACGGTACCATCTACAGCTATCTCGAGACTTTGAATTCGAAATCGACAAAAACGAGTCAATGTTAGATTTTCATGCCGATTTCGCTGTTTTTGTTACCATTAACTAGAAACTGTTAAATTAGCTTGAAAATGGCGATTTCGTCGAAAAATACGTACAAATTCACATTTTTTTCGAAAAAGCGGTTGTATTGTGTCGAGCCGCCTGATGCGGCATTCTCGCGTTTTTGAGACCGAAATCGGTGAAAACGAGTCAATTTTCGATTTTCACGCCGATATCGCTGTTTTCGACACATTGAAGGCGAAACAGTTAAATTAGAATCAAAATGGTGATTTTGTCGTAAAATACGCGAAAATGAACATTTCGGTCGAAAAATCGATCGTATTGTGTCAAGCTGCCATATTCGGCTATCTCCCGTTTTTGAGGCCGAAATCGAGGAAAACAAGTAAATTTTGTATTTACACGCCGATTTCACTGTTTTTGTAATAATTAACGAGAAACAGTTAAATCCGGGTCAAAATGGTTATTTCGTCGAAAAAAAAACGCGAAAATACATATTTTGGTCGAAAAATCGATCCTCTTGTGTCGAGGTGGCAGATTAGCCTATCTTGCGTTTTTGGAGCCCAAATCGGCGAAAACGAGTCAATTTTCGATTGTCTCGCCGATTCCGCTGTTTTTGTCATATTCAACCAGAAACAGCACCATTACACTAAAAATGGTGATTTCGTCGAAAAATACTCGAAAATGATCATTTTCGTCGAAAAATGGTCGTGTTGTGTCGAGGTGCCATGCTCTCCTATCTTTCGTTTTTAATGCCGAAATCGACGAAAACGAAAAAGTTTTAGATTTTCACACCGACGTCGCTGTTTTTGTCATATATAACGAGATACATTTAAATTAGCGTCAGATTGGTCTTGTCGTGAAAACATACGCGAAAATGCACATTTTGGTCGAAAAATCGGTCGAATCCTGTCGAAGTGCCAGATGCGGCTATCTCGCGTTTTTGAGGTCGAAATCGACGAAAAAGAGTCAATTTTCGATTTTCCCGCCGATGTCGCTTTTTTTGTCATATTGGAGAAGAAACAGTTGAATTAGCGTGAAAATGGTGATTTCGTCGAAAAATACGCAAACTGAAGATTTTGGTCGAAAAATTGGTCGTATTGTTTCGAGGTGCCAGATCCGCCTTTCTCCCCTTTTTGATTCCGAAATCGACGAAAACGACTCAACTTTAGATTTTCACGCCGATTTCGCTATTTTCGTAACATTTAACGAGAAAGAGTGAAATTACTTTCAAAATGGGGATTTCGTCGAAAAACACGAGAAAATGCACATTTTGGTTGAAAAAGCGGTCGACTTGTGTGGAGGTGCAAGATTAGCGTATCTTGCCTTTTTGAGGCGCAAATCGACGATGATGAGTCAATTTCCAATTTTCACGCCGATCTCGCTGTTTTTGTCATATTTAACGAGACACATTTAAATTAGCGTCAAAATGGTCATGTTGTGAAAAAATCAGAGAAAATACACATTTTGGTCGAAAAATTGGCCATATTGTGTCGAGGTGCCCGATGCGGCTTTCTCGCGTTTCAGAGGCCAAAATCGATGAAAACGAGTCAATTCTCGATTTTCACGCCGATATCGCTGTTTTCGTCATATTTAACGAGAAACACTTAAATTAGCGTCAAAGTAGCGATTTCGTCGACAAGTATGCAAAAATGTACATTTTGATCGAAAAATCGGTCGTATTGTGTCGAGGTGCCTGATGCGGTTTTCTCGCGTTTTTGATGCCGATGTTAAAGCCGAAACTAAGAGTGAGGCTTAAACGCGAAATTTAGAATGATAAAACTGTGTTTATCTGAAGATTAATAATTGGTTCGGGATGCTATTAAAGCGCTAGGCGCATCTATTCGGTCAAGTGGTAGACAAGAAGTTAATACTCAAGGTCCTTGGGTTATGTTAATATAATTTCGGTACAAAATGATCGGAATGTACAGACAAGATTCGTTGGTAGTCGGTTTCTTACGGTTGACAAAATGTGTTTTGGTAATCGAATAAGATAGAGGTAGGTTAGTGACTTACAGGCGAGTGTTTCGGCTGGGTAGTGAAACGTGCTTACGCTGCGCGTTTTGGTCTCCTCGATGACCGTGAGGTATCGGCTCGCCGCTAGACACACACACATACACTATTCGCTCGTCCGACAGGTGAATATGGGTTATTTTATTGGATTCAGAGAAATGGTTGGCATTTAATTTGGATAAACTTGAGTTCCTGTCAGTCACTTGATATCTTCGAGACACTCGCACCTCGGTGCCGCACTATCTCTCACGCAGTGATACTCGATCCCTTAACATCGAAGACGCGTACACGGTTCGATAATACAAGACAACGGAAGGACTCAGTAGACTGAGTGACGTACTCCGTGGAGCTCCGCTCTATCTTCAGATTCGGGGAAGACTAACAAGTTACATTTCTGTTCGATATTTTTGCCTTTCCGAATTTTGTGTAGATCAGCAATTTTGATGGGCTGTTTAACAATAAGTTTCACAATTCGGGTCGCGTATCACTGAGTAATGCTTGTCGAAATGGGAATGAGATCACTATTTTCGTAATGCTGGGCTAGCGTTAATTCGAATTGAGAATTTGGGACGCCCCAGAATTCATCGAATCGTGCAATTGATTGCATTCTTTGATGAGTCGTACGCCGGCAAGTGGGACATAGATTTTTAGGTCGCCAAAAATAAAGTACGGATGCAACACCGAAATCGATGAAAACGAGTTAGATTTCGATTCTCACGCCGATTTCACTGTTTTTGTCATATTTATCGAACAACAGTTGAATCAGCGTCAAAATGGTGTTTTCCTCGAAGAATACGCGAAAATTGACACTTTGGTCTAAAAGTCGATCGAATTCTGTCGAGGTGCCATATTGGGCCATCTCGCGTTTTTGAGGCCGAATTTGACGAAATCGAGTCAATTATCGATGCGGCTTTCTCGCGTTTCAGAGGCCGAAATCGATGAAAACGAGTCAAATTGCGATTTTCACGCCGATATCGTTGTTTTTGTAATATTTAACGAGAAACACTTAAATTAGCGTCAATATACCGATTTCGTCGAAAAGTACGCGAAAATGCACATTTTGATCGAGAAATCGGTCGTATTCTGTCGAGGTGCCACATGCGGCTTTCTCTCGTTTAGAGGCCGAACTCGACGAAAATCAGACAATTTCCGATTTTCACGCCGATATCGGTGTTTTTGTCATATTCCACGAGATACAGGTAAATTAGAGTCAAAGAGGTCATTTGGTAAAAAATACGGGAAAATGCACAATTTGGTCCAAAAATTAGTCGAATTGTCTGGGTGCATGTTGCGGCTTTATAGCGTTTTAGAGGCCGAAATCGACGAATACGAGTCAATTTTTGATGTTCACACCGATATCACTGTTTTTGTTATATTCAACGAGAAACACTTGAATTAGCGTCACAAAAGCGATTCCGTCGAAAAATACCCGAAAATGCACACTCTGCACCAATAATCGGTCGTATTGTGTCGAGGTGCCTGATGCGCCTACCTCGCGTTTTTAAGGCCGAAATGGACGAAAACGAGTCAATTTTAGATTTTCACGCCGATTTTGCTGTTTTTGTGATATTTAACGAGATACGTTTAAATTAGCGTCAATATGGTCATGTCGGGAAACAATACGCGAAAATCCACGTTTGCTCGGAAAAACGGTCGTATTGTGTCGAGGTACCATATTCGCCTATCTGGCGGTTTGAAGGCCGAAACGATGAAAACGAATCAATTTTAGATTTTCACGCCGATTTCGCTGTTCTTGTCGTAGTCAACGAGAAACAGCGGGATTACAGTCAAAATGGGGATTCCGTCGGCAAATACTCGAAAATGGTCATTTTCGTCGAAAAATCGGTGGTATTGTGTCGAGGTGCCATATTCGCCTATCTCGCGTTTTTACACCGAAATGGACGAAAACGAGACAATTTTAGATTTTCACGCCCATTTCGCTGTTTTTGTCATATTTAACGAGATACATTTAAATTAGCGTCAATATGGTCATGTCGGGAAACAATGTGTCACGTCGGGAGGTACATAAAACTCCGATGAAACCAAAACTCCCACGGCCCTTTCTGACAATGCGTGCGTTAACTAGGCACGATAAGATATTCTCA
>JAPYZJ010004350.1:0-13871 GCA_030522765.1 Ophioninae sp. B BG-2022a | reverse complement strand
CAGATTCTAGGCTGGAAGTTTCCAGAATCCATAGATTTTAGGATGGAAGTTTCTAGAATTCACAGATTTTAGGCTGGAAGTTTCCAGAATCCACAGATTCTAGGCTGGAGGTTTCCAGAATCCACCAATTCTAGGCTAGAAGTTTCCAGAATCCATACATTCTAGGCTGGAAGTTTCCAAAATCCCCAGATTCTACCCTGGAAGTTTCCAAAATCCTCAGATTCTCCGCTGAAGGACAAACGACTTTTTGATTGCAAACCTGTATAAATAAACAGATTGCTGATCTCTGCACCTAGGCAACGTGATTTCGAAACCCGGCAGCTTGATGCCTAATTGAGGGATTATTGATTTCCCGACGCGACTAGATTGGCAGCAATTGACTATGAAGATCGAAGACCAATGATTGGTATCCGGGTCAAGAAGGATTACAGAATCCTGACATTCCATGTTGGATGATAGATGATTCGAACCAGTACTGCAGATCGATGAGGAATGTATCTCCTCATTACGGAACATCCAGAAATCAAGATCTCCACCCAGAATACTTTAAGGACCAAATGGAAGGAAACCCAATATCCCCAGTTTATTCCGGCTGCATATCCTGTCTAGCTATCCGCAGAGCCATATTTACGAATAATGTATACGGCACGACAAAAAGGTGGAAACTTCCGACTACCGGGTGTCCGGGAGAGGGAAGAGGGGTAGAAAGTTTGGTGGCGCCAGCAGGTGGTGTTGCAGTACATCAGCAGTTGAATATCGTAATGGGTAAAGCTGGAGTTTGGCCTCGCACGAATATCACACGAACGTCTATACATGTATGGATATGTTGATGTACGTTTATGGACGCAGTGTTATGTTGAACCAACCCCCTACCAGTGTTCTCTGCACCCTCGTTCTTTCTCCCTTTCTCCAACTCTCCACCACCGGTTATATCCATTTCGGGGGAGGATTCCATCTCGCTCGTCGACCAGGGTCGATAACGCTGGTAGTCCTTCCACTTGTGACTCTTCCCCGCTCTCTTCCTTTTCACCCCTCCACCACCTAGTGTACTTCACCCCTGGCGTGTCCTCTTCCGGCGCGCAGGGACGTCGTTTCTTTATCGCTCTTTCTCTGTTCTCTTCTTTCCTCATTCTCGGGACGTTGTTGTTTTCTCAGTCATTGGGGCTATGTGTAGGTGCAGCAAGGATCATCCAATACTAAGATACAAAACACCGAGTGCCACCAACCACAATCCTCCGGTTCTCGGATAACAGACATTTTTCTTATGCGATCTCTCGGCGAGAGGATTAAGTTTGCATACGTCGTTCGGGTATAACGTCCGAGTCCCCAGCTGTCCACGGAACAGATGGAGGAATGGTGGGAATTCTGTCGTGTTTGGGGTTTGAGTAACTCGGTATGCTAAACAGTTCGGATTCTTTTATTCGCTTTGATGTCACGAAGCGACTGGACTCTCGAATGCGACGCGTCTCGTGATAATTCGATGTTTGGGTTTACTGATTCCATTGGGTATTTGGTTGGTTCAGTACTTTTTTTTTGAGTAATTTTCGTAACTCATTTAGTGGAATGTTTACTCGCTTGTGTACTGATTCTGTTGAGTACTGATTTTGTTGAGTACTGATTTTGTTGAGTACTGATTTTATTGAGTACTGATTTTGTTGAGTACTGATTTTGTTGAGTACTGATTTTGTTGAGTACTGATTTTGTTGCGTACTGATTTTGTTGAGTACTGATTTTGTTGAGTACTGATTCTGTTGAGTACTGATTTTGTTGAGTACTGATTATGGTGAGTACTGATTTTGTTGAGTACTGATACTATTAAGTGCTAATGCTTATTTTATCAAGTGCCAGAATTTTTTTGTTGCAGATACATTCGCGAGTGTTGGTGAAGCTTTTGAAGGAATTTATCAGATGGAAGAGAATATTCATTACTAGCTCTCAGTGAGTCGCTAAACGTTAGTTGAAACAGAAGTATCGAATAATTTAGGTCGCGTACGTCGAACGCTTTTTCCTCTATCTCTCTCTCTCTCTCTCTCCTTTTTGAACTCTCCATTTTTTCCGTGCTGTGCCTTGGAGGCAAATCTTTGCGGTACTGGAAGCTTTTCGCCTCGAGTGGTTCGTTTTCAGGTTTCTTGCCTCGTGAAATTTTTTCTTTTTCGTTTTTTCGTCTTCTTTCCATCTCGCTCGGGCGAAATCCACCGTTGAAATCTTTCCGTCCAAAAGTGTAGAATTCCCGATGAGAGTCGAAGAAGCGAGACGGCGAAAGCGCCGCTCCGCTTAAAACGTCAGCCGAGATACGCTCGTTTTCCAACTCTACTAGCTTTTTATCATTCTCTCATTTCCAGCTCTCTTATCTTTTTTTCTGGATTTTTTTTACCTCGTGTTTCAACCTCCTCTCCCGTTCCTCTTCATCGTGATTCAAAGCTCATTCCTCGTAGAATGTGGGTCGCCTCATTCACGGCAAATGGAAATGTACTCGTCGCCAACACGCGCTTTCGTTCCGTTCGTTTCGAACGACGCAATTAACGCAATACACGCGCGGGTATTTTGAGTTTACAAAAAAAAAAAATGTTTCGTGAGAGAGTTCTACGTAAAACGAGAGACTGAAATTGTGTGCAAAAAATTAGATCGAAATTCGACAATTTTTTTGTAACAGGAGGGCATAGGGAAACTGGAGATAACTAGTGCTAGGAAAGGGCTACACGCTCTGAATTTTGGGTTGCCTCTAAAGTCGGTGATCCTGGATGAAATAGACTGATCGAGAGTACGGTCACCCATCCGAGTACTGTCCAGGGAGGTTAGGAGAAAAAAAGTAAGAATGACGAACGTCGTGTGTGTACTCTGAGCTGTGAGCGAACCGTATCGATCCTCCAGACTGTACGCGGATCGCTGGAGAAGACGAAACGAGGAAGACCAAAAAAAAGATTCTCGCGTAATCCCGAACTTGCTGCTTCTTTTTTGCTCGATCTCTTTTCTTCGCCTTCTTGTATATGTACACGTTATATTTGTCTGGAATCTCTGGGAATCTCCGGTCGTCAGTTTTCTCACTGCTGACGAGTCTTTCTTTTTTTTTTTCAGAGGAGCTGCATAGCTCGATGGTGTAGATTGGTATTGATCAGTGGAGGGATTGAACGCGGATGGAAAAAGAAATATTTTCATGAAAGCATGGCGAAACTGGAGGATGGATTTTCCAGCTGGTGAAGTTTCTCTGCTGATGAAAATAACCCAAACACGTTCAACCACATCCAGGAAAATTCAAACAATATGGCCTGATGAAAGTATGGCAAAAAACAGAAATGATTTATAAGCAGTTTTTCTTGCAGCTTTAACCAACCCAAACAAACCCAAATCCAAATGAATGCTTGCAAATGTAAAAAAAAATGTTAATTCGATCCCGTTTGATAAAATCCAGTTGTCCTTAAGTTTACATGTAGCTCTCATCGAACCTGACCCTTTTACCCTGAGTTTGTTTGGGTTTGTTTGGGTTTTTTGCTGATCGTTGCTGATTCCCATTTGGGTTTTTTTATCGTTGCTGAACCCAAACAAACCCAAACAAACCCAATGGACTCCCGGATGACGAGGTTATTTTCCCTGATCGTTGAACAGGTAAAAAGAGAAAAAGACGCTATCAATGAAACGGCATGAGGTATTTAATCGCGAGCAAAGCTGGAAGTTTTTATGGATCTTCCAGGTAAAAAAAGAGGAAATCCCACGAGATTGTCACGCTATATAGAAATCCCTTTGTCCAGGGTCTCAGGTTTTGACTATTAGAGCCTTCATGGATAATGCATACAGATATGAATGGGAGACGTCAGAATGACTTTTCCTGACGAGAACATCGTTCACGATTCTTCAGGATTACGTTCTACGTATTCCTTCATCGCATCTTTCTCCTGACTCCTCAGACAAAAAACTTCCTTTTCGTTTTTTTCATTTTTCTTTTTTTTTTAATCATTTTCTTTCCTCGCTGTCTCTTCGTTTAGACATTCGGGGTGAACTGTTCTCAGGTCGCGAACAAAACAAACGTGAAGCCAGTCTGAGCTTTCTTATTTCCCTCACGGGTTTACTCTCCCCGTGCAACGTTGAAGTCATAATGAGAGAGCTTTGGCAGACAGGGTATTATTCTTTCGGTAATTTTGAGTCCTTCCCTCGAGGAAATTTCTAGCAGGGATTTCCTGTCAGATGCTTTTAGGATCACTCATAAAAAGCGTTGAGGTTCTTTTTTTCACAGACTTCCGGCAGTCCTTTTTGGGATTTGGTTTCGGCTTTTTTCAGGATTTGATTTCATGATGGTTCAATTGCTCGGAAACTTAAAAAATTTCTAATAATGAAAATTTACTGTTTGGGTTTGTTTGGGTTCTAATCCACGATTGGTCCAATTGTCCAGACACCCAGGATTCCTCGTCATAGAATTGTTATGGATTAAGGTACCTGACCCATGTAAAGCTCTAACAGTAAAAACCCTAGATGAAGGGATTTCTCCATAGCACTATACACGTTGTTATCAAAATTTAAATTAAAAATTGAAGATTATATATTTAAAAAATTTTTTTGTAAGATTGCCTTTTTTGCCTTTTTAGAAAGATAGTTTTTTTTAAAAATTAGTTTTTTAAAAAAAGCTTATAATTAATAGTGAACCCTGTTTTCTGAACCAAAATTATTATTAATACGTTGATTGTTGAATAAATGATAAAATAAACATTTTTGTTTTATTTCAACGATCGTAGTTTTTTTGTTGTACTTAAAAACAAATAAGGTGGGCCTTAAATGGGCCTTGTCTAATACGAAATCTTCGCACGTGTACACAAAGCTCTTGTTTCGAGCTTCAAACCCACTGATTCGGGGATTACCAACCGAAAATTCACGATTAGGAATTACATGGGAATATGTCGAAAGTCTTGAAAATCTTTGGGAACAATTTTTGGGAACCGCAAAGTTCGATTTTTTGGCCAGAAAATGGAAAGAGATTGAAGAACTTCCAACCTATTTGGGAGGGGTAGAGTTGTCACTGGATATGTAGGAACGTTGGAATTGATGATGTAGGGATGGAAGGGTTGGTGGTGAATGCCAGATTAATATATCGGGTCGATGCCGAGGTATAGATCGATATTACAGGTACATAGGTACCTACATACAGGCGTGTCTCTAGTCTAGGGTCGGAGGAAGAGCGCCGAGGGTTTTGAAGGGAAAGGGGTAGGTGGAAGGGGTAGTAAAGTCAGAAGGTCTAAGGGCTTGGTTGCTTGGTTGTCGAAGGGTCGTGGGAGGTCACCAATTAAAGGAAAACGCATGAGCTTGTACTGCGGATATACACAGGCGGACGGACGTGTCTACAGAGTGTCACAAGAAGAGTGTTGCGTGCTGATTGCTCGCCAAATACGGATCGTATCGAAAAACTTTTCCTACAAAAGTTATATTGTTTGATAAGAGGAATAGAACGGCAATAACGTTTTGACCTTGGCGACAATGAGCAAAGAGAAACAAAGGTCAACTTCGAAGTTACCTCGATTGAGATAAAATCAACATAGCCAACTTGTTCATCTTTAGAAACGGAACAACTTTTGTTCGAAACATTTTTCAGTGCAGTGCGTATTTTTGGAGATATAGGCTTGTAACACTCCCCACGGGACACCCTGTATACGAGTGTCTGTATATACTCATATATCTTTAAATATGTTTATGTATCGTGCTGAATACGCTGGATGTTCTCGCGTATCCAGCATCATAATCAGCACTCTTATGGCGCACGCGCGTATCTACAGGGTGTCCCAGTCAGATAGTAACATGCTTATATCTCGCGAAGTACGGATCGTATCGAAAAACTTTTCGAACAAAAGTTACAGCGTTTGGCCAGAGGAAGAGATTGACAATGTCGTTTTGACCTTATCTGCATCGGGCAAGGTCACACGGGGGTCAACTTCGGAGTTTCACCCATCAACGTAAAATCTGACATTGTTAACTTTTTCCCCTCTAGATACGGTGCAACTTTCATTCGAAACGTTTTTCATCCAAGTGGCTACTTTCGGAGATATAAGCTTGTAACGCTTCACTCGAGACATCCTGTACCCGAATACACGTATATACGTGCATATATTTGTATACGCCGGTTTATGCAGCGTGCAGAATATACGGGGGTTCGTTCTCGCGTACATAGGAGTCATAAAGGGAGCGCTCGTATAACGCGCCCGCGTTATACGAGACGGTGTGTGCCCGGTGCTACTGCTTGGTATCGCGAGACCATAAGCCAGCAGAAATGAGATCTCCGACTCGGTTATAATTCACACGGCAGGATGCGTGCCGCCAGACGGTTAAAACGCTCGGTTCTCTCGGTCTCTTTCCATTTTCTCTCTCTCTCTCTCTCTCTCTTGCCCTTCTCGACGGAACCGCGACCTTTTTGGCCGAGGCTTCTCGGTCCCGCCGTCCTACACTTTTTTTTACCTACGCTTCTTCTTCGTCTTTTTTTTTTCATTTATTTTTTATTCCTTTCCACGACCGAGTTTATTTGTTCTTTATTCGTGCGGCGGCGACGATGACAGCCGGGGCGTCTGCGTGTACGAATTAATCCACAGGGTGTCCCACTTGTTTCCGAATCATTGGATTTACCGATCAAAGCTCGTCGAGTCAACGATTCCTCGATTTTTCAAGGTTATCCAAGGTCAACCGTTATTCACTTCCTTCCGGGTTGACCTTGAAGTCACCTTGATGATATTCACGAAAATGACGCGTCCGGTGATCGTTTTTCATCGTTTTTAGTGGATCCAACTTCTCAATGCAAATTGGACACCCTCTATATGCTCATGCGAGTTGCACGTATGCAGTCAACGATAAAACAAAGGGAAACCTCAAATTGCTCGTCATAGGGGAAAATTTAGTCCCGGAAATATCGAAGCCCACACAACGACGACGACTGATTGAAATTTATACGAAACGAGGCATTTTTATTATTCTCCATTATTTCGTTTATGTAATCTCGTCCCCGAGGGAAAAAAGAAAGAAAAAGGATCGACGAGGATCAAAGGGCGGCCACAGGATTCGTTCTCCCCCCCCCCCCTCCCCCGACGACTATCCTCGTCGCTTGTTCCGCTCAATTTCATCTGTAAACACGCTCCTTTGATAATAAATCACGAATCTTTTTTGTTCCCTCTTTTTTAATGGTTTTATCAGGGTGGGAAGGATTTACAAGGGTGGGGGTAGTTTGTGATTTTTTTTTCTTTTTTTTCGCATATTTTTCGATGTTCCGGAACGTTTGTGTTCCGGGTGGATGGAGGTTTTCCCTTTTGATCAATTGAAGTGGTCGTACGGTTTTCTGGTACTCACACACGGAACATCGTCCCGTAGACGAGATGAAGAAATTCCTTTTTTTTTTGTTTTTCGTGAATTCGTAATGTATGGACGTTAAAATGTTTCCAAATACTTTAATATTCGGTAGATCGTAATTAAATTGAAAATTTGGACAATGATTCATAACTTTATCAGATACAATTATCTAAAGTTCATTTAACCGAAATTATTTTAATTGTTTCGTTTGAATTATGAAAAATGAAATTAACTGCTATAGGATATTTTTTTAAAGTTGTGTTGCCCAGTAATATTTAAATATGAACGATCGAATTAGAAATAGATAAAATTTGCTGCTGTAGTAAAAAATGATTTTTAATAAATTATCCTCAGCTCTTTTTTCCGAAATTGTTTTAATTCGGAGGTTTGTCAGAATTACCTAAATTTCATCGTTAAAATTTAGTTCTAGAGAAGTCTAGAGAATTTTTCTGATTTCTAGGTATTCTAACTTTCTTCTAATTTCTAAGTCTTCTAATTTTTTTTCTATTTTCTAGATATTCTAATTTTCTTCTAATTTCTAAGTCTTCTAATTTTTTTCTATTTTCTAGGTATTCTAATTTTCCTCTAATTTCTAAGTCTTCTAATTTGTTTCTATTTTCTAGGTATTCTAATTTTCTTTTAATTTCTAAGTCTTCTAATTTTTTTCTATTTTCTAGGTATTCTAATTTTCTTCTAATTTCTAAGTCTTCTAATTTGTTTCTATTTTCTAGGTATTCTAATTTTCTTCTAATTTCTAAATCTTCTAATTTTTTTCTATTTTCTAGGTATTCTAATTTTCTTCTAATTTCTGTCTTCTAATTTTTTTCTATTTTCTAGGTCTTTTGATTTTCCTTCTAATTTCTAAAATTCTCTAGAATAACCTCAAACGTATGACGGACTTTGGAAATAATTATTTTGTTTTCGAAAAAGAAGGATGGTTCGCATAAAGACCACTTTGGAATTTGATGTCGCACGTTGAATCGCGTGCGAGTCGTATTGAGAGCTCTCTTATTATTCAGGTCCGAGAGCGACGTGTATGCGAGTCGGTAGTTGCTGGGCGCCCATTTGTGACGTCGCGATGTGCTAAATTCCAACTCCCGAGTAACGTTTAAACTTCGACATCTCGACAAAGTTTCGCGGAGCCTGATACATCCGGTAACGAAATAAACTTTGGAACAACGTTAAACGATTTATTAATTTAACGTTAAACGATAAATAAATAAATAAAAAACAATATTTAATTCGCTGATGAACTCTATAGACGAGACTTGTTTGGGTTTATTTTTTTCGATTTGTGTACAAAATTATTTGAATTTTTCGGGTTCGTTCGCGGCGAAGTTTGGGTTTGTAGAAAACAGTGGATTTGGGTTTGATAAAGTTTGTTTTCTGATACTGTTTGGGTTGGTTGGAAATTGTTTTTTGATATTTGTTTGGGTTGGTTGGAAATTGTTTTCTGATATTTCAGGACCAGTCTTTGGATCCCTTTGAATTTAGGTTTTTTTCGAATTCGTTTGAAAGTGATCTTTTTTAGGATTTTAGAATTTTAGGAATTTAGAAAATGAGGGTTTTAGGATTTTAGGAATTTAGAAAAATAAGCGTTTTAAGATTTTAGGAATTCAGAAAATGAAGGTTTTAGAATTTTAGAAATTTCGAAAATTAGGGTTTTAGGATTTTAGGAATTTAGAAAACGAGGGTTTTAAGATTTTAGGAATTCAGAAAATGAAGGTTTCAGGATTTTAGGAATTTAGAAAATGAGGGTTTTAGGATTATAGAAAAACTCTTTTCGGTATGCCTATGGGAATTGGATTTCCCAAGTTTTGCTTATTTTCTGGATATCCTTTCGCCTTGATAAACCAACAATTAAAAAGTGTTCCAAATCTCTCCAAAAAAAGTCGTCTCTCCGAGTTCCTAAAAAAAAAAAGATGTATATGAATACCTTTCTCTCGTAATCGTGATTAGGAACAGCGAGCCAGGGTAGATCAGCAACGTGATTGCGAAAGCTTTCATCAAAGTCAAGAACATCGGTGACGTTGCTCCAAAGAACAACATGAACGACTTCGAATTTTTTTCTTCTCGTTCCATCCTCATTGGTGTCTCTATTGCTCGGATCAATTTTATTGGCGTTATCACCGTTAGATTTTCCTTGATTGCCAGATTGATTATTGACACTTTCGTACAAGTCAGCTAATTGTCGAGTAAAATCGTCGCACGTCGAGCCAGTATTTATGAAACTAAAGTAAACACCGATCACTTCGCACTTTGGATTTATCATTGGATTATCCCCACCCAACAAGCCGGAAACTTCACGAAGCATCGACGATGTTCCTCCGCTTTCGATCTCGTTTTGTTTGCATTCGAACAATTGTTTACCAAAGAGACGTTGTTGCCAACAAATACCAGCACTTTTGGCACGAGCCATTTTTATCGATTCCCCGTCGATTGCCCCGGACGATTTATTCGTGGAACCGGATGATGACGTCATCAGGCACGTGGCCATTATTGGGGGAAATCGATTCTTTTGATTCGGAAGGACCTCTCACCACGACGGTCCGCGCTCGACTGCGAATCCTAAACTCTTTCGAGCTGTCATCTCCTGGTGCTGGAAGGGGTGCCAAAGTCAAACTCCCCCCCCCCCCCCCTTCTATTCCTCCATCCCTTCTTTTCCTCTTCGACGGACTTCACCCTCGTTTCTCTTCAAACTTCCACCCTTTAGCCCCCTCTGATCATCGAGAGGCTCGAATTCTCATTGGATCGAAACTCCAATGGTTTGCGAATGCGCGGACCGACCATCGTATCATCCAACACCCATGCTTGTTTAGCTGAACGAAAATACTCGATTCAGGTTCCAACATAGAATTATAGGGGAAATACGTAAAAATTGTTATATAGGGTAAAATGACACACCAGGTGTTTTTTTAGATCGAATAGATTTTATCGTTATTTTAGGACTTTTAGGCACGAGTAGAAATCCTGATCCGGCTATGAAAAAGACCTGATCAGGCAAGTTGATTTTTTTTTTTCATGACTTGGTCCGGATTTCCTGTCCTGATTTTTGTGACACTTTTCCTGACTTTGGACTGATCAGGATAGAACATTTAGGTTTAGGTTAGGAAAGAATTTTAACACTTGATCATCTTTTTTTTTTCATCGATACCTTGATAAAGGAAATTTGTAAAAATTATATTTTAAAAAATCAATACAGTTTTTAATTGAATGGTAATAATATATAAGTGTTTTTGTTGAATTAGATTTTTTTAAGAAAATTTGAAAAGGTGAGGCAAATTGTTGACAAATTTTGACAAATTTGAGTTTTGAAAATTTTGGATTTTTGACAAAAGACACATTTTTAACTGTTGAAGAAAATTAATAAAAATTACATTATAAAAAATCAGTTCGATTTTCAATTATATGGTAATAATATATAAGTGTTTTTGTTTAATTATATTTTTTTAAGAAAATTTGAAAAGGTGAGGCAAATTTTGGACAAATTTTGATAAATTTGAGTTTTGAAAATTTTTGATTTTTGACAAAAGACACATTTTTAACTGTTAAAGAAAATTAATAAAAATTACATTATAAAAAATCAGTTCGATTTTCAATTATATGGTAATAATATTTACGTGTTTTTTCATGCTGTCATGTATCTCATGAAGAAAAAAAATACAGAACGAGCCAATTAGACGTTTAGTTGTCCGGACGGTCAATTAACATTGGGTCTTGACGGTTTCCTTTGTGTCTCGTTCGCGATGATCCGAAAGGCTACGACGCTTGTATATATGAACAGTAAAATAAATTCCCCATCTCTAGTTACACCGAATATACAGGCGAGAGTGTGTTCTCGATTTGCCAATCGGTGTATCAACGCTGGGATTGGCTCGATTGGCACTTCTCTAATCGTCCCAGCACGAAACTTCGTTAAATCTTCAATAATGCGTACCCGGATGGGAAGGACAGATAGAGAAGGAGAGAGAAATAGACATGGTGATAGAGAGACAGATATTGAAAGTGGGAGAGAGATTGGATTCGAGAAAATCGAGCAGAAGGCATTTGGTGCTGAATTTGCAAAAAAATATTGAAACGAAGAAATATTTTAATATTTTTTTTAATAACGAATATTTAAATATTTTCATGAAAAATGTTTATGGAATAAATAATAAACATTTATTATTTATTGTTTATTTAAATATTTATTATTTAAAGAATAAACATTTGTTTCTTTCTCATTATATTATATATATATTTTTTATATTTTTATGTTTGTTTTTTTGTAACTTCTCATTTGTCATATTTTCACTTTTTTATAGAGAACGTTTAAATATTTTCATGACGAATGTTTAAATATTGTACTGAAAAATGTTTATATATTTTAATGAAGAATTCGATAAATTTTTTTTTCTTTCAAATTACATTGTATATATATATATATATTTTTAATTTTTATGTTTGTTTTTTTGAATTTCGATCAGTTGGATCAATTAACAATTTATTTGGAGGCCCTCTCTGCGGAGGCAAAAAATGATTTTCCATTCGAAAAAATGTTCAAGCAGCCGGAACGAGAGATGACGAGTCAGTACGATCTCATCGCGATTCCTGGTACTCCAAATGCTAAAAAATTTCTTGTCTCCCGTGGGTCCGTTACAAGGCGAGAGAAAGGAGTGTGGGAAGAGGGAAACCGGCTCGTCTCGTTCGACGTTCCAGACATTCTTTTTTTCGTCGATCCCCTTCCTCTATCCTACACTCAGTTCTGTGTACATTAGAACAAAAATAAAAAACATTCTATTTTTTTTCAATTCTATTTTTCACCCTGCCAGATGCACACTCCACGATAAAAATTCATCTTTTCGTCACGACTGTTCAAATTTTTACAACACGTGTTCGCTTTTTGAAAAGCGAATGAAAAATGTTTTTTTAAATATTTCCGACCAAAAAAAAGTGTTTTTGGAAAAATTTACAGCTTTTCGAGTTTTTGTACGGGGATTTTGAGTAGGAATTTAAACGGTGAGAAAATAACGTGGAAGGGTAAATAAAACATTAAGGGGGAAAGAAAAAACGAAAAATTGCAATCTTTGTGTCTTTGTATATCGATCAAGGGTTGAAGGGGTTAGAGGGGGTTGGACGAGTGTTATTCGATTGTTGAACCGGCTGGTGTTCAAAGCGTGTAACGAAGTGGATTTCGCCATACGTGATCAGACCCAATACGAGGATCAATCCGTCGCTGCGAAGAATAAGGGCGCAAGTGTTGTCATTTCTCAGGAAAGGGTTGTTTCGTCCGGTCGTTTTGCTCCCTACGTACGAATTCGCACTCGTGCACAAATACGCAATCGTCACAGGTATGCCAGTGCCAAAACGAGGAGGAAGGGGGTCGTAACGACTGTATAAAGTACACAGCTGGCCAATTTCCGGATACCCCCAAAATTCAAGGGTTTCGTTTTTTTTCGTGTTCGAATTTACGAGCTGTTTGTTTGCTTTTTTTTTTCAAGCACTTCCAGCGATCACTCTGCTGGAATACTAAATTGGCAATTTCGATTTTGGATCTTCGATGGTGATGGAATGGATCTTTTTTTTTTTTTTAGGGTATTAATAGACATTTGGGTGAATTCAAGTGTACAGGGGTGGAAAGAGGAATATCATTTTATCGCTGAATGTTACTCAATTTCACCCCTTAATTCCCTGAGCCAAAAAAACTCTCAATTTTATCCACAACTGTAGCCAAAAAACACGGAATTTCCCTCTCGAATTTCTCAGCCCTAAAAATATTTAAATCGTTCTAAATTTTTTCTCAAAAACCAAATACAATTTTTTTAAAATGAATTTTTCAATTTTTAAAAAATGTGTTTTTCAATTTTAAAAAAATGGATTTTTCAATTTTTTAAAAATGAATGTTTCAATTTTTTGAAAATGAATTTTTCAATTTTTTAAAAAAGAATTTTTCAATTTTTCAAAAAATAATTTGTCAAAAATGTCTCGAATACTTACAACATTTAAAATCCTTCTCGTTTTTCTCCTCATCGAATTACACGAGTCCATTAAGGGTGAAGACCACATTTTCCACTTTCTTTCCCATTTGTTCATCAAGTCTTCAACCCTTCTACATTTTTCCTTTGATCAAGCCAAAATTTTATTTCCTCTCGGATGCTCGATCACTGCCGCAAAAAAAGGAGCCTCGATACCCAAAGGCCGAGAGGTACCTGTTATAGACTCATTTTTTTTTGTTTTTTTTTTGGGTTTTTTTTGTTTTTTTTTGCCAAAAAAAAGGTATTGACTGCTTACGCGTTGAAAACCTATAGTAATACTATTTCCGTCTCGATGTTCCCGCGGGATAAAATAGGCGCGCTCGTAGGCTTTCGTCACAGAGCGTTCATCCCCTTTTGCGCAAGCATTAAAACGAGGGTAAAGACCCCAACGGTGAGGTTCGCAAGCATCCAGCCGCGGGGGCCATCGAGACTGCTCCGCCGAGTGCTGCTGTTATAATAATGAGAGGAAGTGAGAAACATCTCATCCCCCTCCCCCCACCCCTTTCCATCCCTCTTTTTTAACTTGCTTGCGCTTTTTTTTTCTCG
>JAPYZJ010004349.1:0-13871 GCA_030522765.1 Ophioninae sp. B BG-2022a | reverse complement strand
TCCCTAAGATTCCTAAACGAATTTCTCAAGTTCCCAAAATCCCTAAGATTCCTAAACAAATTTCTAAAATCCCCAAACGAATCTCTAAAATCCCCAAAAATCCCTAAACGAATGTCTAAAATCCCCAAACGATTCTCTAAAATCCCTAAAATTCCATAAACGAATTTCTAAAATCCCCAAACGAATCTCTAAAATTCCCAAAATCCCGAAACGAATTTCTAAAATCCCTAAAAAAATTTCCATGACGAAAGTTTCTCCGCGCCAGTAAGAGAACCCACCTAAATTCAAGCACGCGAGGGTGCTCGTGCACTTCCATTCTTTTTCGTGCGTAGCGACTTTGACATCGTCGACGACGAGTGGAACCCAACCGCCGAAGACGTACATGCGATGACCGATGAGGGTTGCGGTGTGAAGCGATCGTGGAAGCGGCGTAGGTCCATGAACGACAGGTTTGTTCCAGGTCATGGAGTCGACGTCTAAAAACCAGAGATCGCCGAGGCGACAACCGCTCATACCGCCATAAATGACGAGGCAAGATTTGCCAGTGACGCGATCGGTGTAAGCTACGCCTGTGTGAGATTCCCTCGGCGGCGGAGCGTGCCCATGGGTTTGCGGAACTTCCCAAGCCGTCGCTCCGTTAGGCAACAATTCCAGGGTGTAAAGATCGTTCAAGTAACGCGGTATGTTGTTCTTGGGATCGTCGCTGTCGTTGGCCAAACCGCCGAAGAGAAACACTTTGTTTCCGATCAGTGTAAAACTGTGACCCAAACGGGGACACGGCGGCTGATCGTGCTTCGGTAGCTTCGGCTTCAATCTCTTCCATTCCCAACGACTCGCTTGTAACTCGTACAACTCGTTCGAGTACTTTCCGTACTCTACCATTCCACCAAACACCAATATTCTCGTTCCGTCCACTACGAAACCGTACGCGGCGCAACCGGGCGGTATATCGCCCTTCGTCAATGGGACGAACCATTGGTTCGTCGCTGGAAACGAAAAAAAACGCTCGGTTCGCTTTAAGGTTATAATAAAACTGAAATTTAGCTAAGAAGCTATTTTTAGAAACTCTTTATATTTCTTCAACTTTCGTTTTGTATTTTCAGCATTTAAAAATCTGTCGCTGGAAACAAAAAAGATGCTTAGGGTTTACGGTTATAATAAGAATGAAATTTAACCGGAAAGCTATTTTTTTGGAACAGTGAAGATTTCTTCAGACTTTATTTCGTAGTTTTATCTTTAAAACTTCTGTGATCTGCTGTGTGAAATTGATTATCAGTTTTTTGGGAGAGAAATCTAAGGTTAGGTTCGAAACAATTATTTCGATTTTTTTTTCTTAGTCAGGTTATGCAAGAACGTTAAAAATGAAGATAAATATAATACGAGTATTATAAAATCAATGATATATAGGTATATAGAAATAAAGGAAAATATAATATTGTCAGAAACAAATAATCATTTTTTATATTTTCATGCTTCGGAATGTGCGATAAAATTGAATGAACATTGAATCGAAATAAAATTGTAAAATAAGTATTAAATTTCGATCTTAAAAATCAATAAACGATTAAATATTGAATCAAATAAAATTCCGACAAAAGTGTCTTCCCCGAGATAAAACAATTATATAAAATTCAACTTTGTATTCTTTTACGTTTTTGTTTTATTCGCAAGTAAATAAAAATGGAAGAACTTCAAAAAGTTCTTCCACATGACCTTGATGGTCAAAAAGAGGTCAGTGAATAGCAATTAGATTATCTCGAAGAAAAAAAAAGAAGAAGAAAAAAAACGATTACGATAATCCCTTCGAATCGCGCGCTTCCGTTGTTGCGCATGCGCGGATTGTCGCGATGCTGGCAACGTTAAAAAAAATAAAAGTAAAAAGCTTGAGAAACAAGAAAGAAGCGACATCCCGAAGATGGCGCCACGTGACGCTAGGCGGTAGAAGCGCGAACGTGGAGTGACGGGAAAGAGGCGCGCGCGCGCGCGCGGCTGCGTTGCGACGTCTGTCTCGATGGAGGGGGCAAACGTGCAGCAATGGCCGCTCCCGCGCGTATAAACAGGCCAAAAATGTCAAGACACGGCAAAAATTTTACAATGACAATTTTTCAGTACCGATCGTTGCGACAAAATCGTATAAAAATTGCGTTCGTCTTTCGATCGGAAGAATCGAGGGGAACGCGAGCGGAGGATGCTCGATTCGTGAAGCGGACGAGATAATGTTAAGATCCGGCCGGTGACCGTGATGTCAACGCGTGCGGCCATATTGGATCGCGGGAAGAATCGGCGTAGGGCAGCGCGAGGAAGCGAGACGGAGAGCGTCTGGTTGGCGTACATCGAAAAAGGACGCACGACGCACGAAATTTGTTTTGCGAGAAGGGAGGGGGGAGTGGGGGGGGGGTGAGACGCGAGAGGAGTTGGCGGCGGGGAAAGAAACGTACGCGAAGAGAAATATTTACCTGTATTGTAAACGTGTAGCTCGTCGACTATGCCCTCGTTGCCACCACCGAAAACTACCATGAGATCCTTAATGGCGACTGCCCTGTGTCCATGTCGGGGTCTCGGTTGGGGCCCGGTTGGATTTGTGATCCGTTTCCACTTTAACATGGGTGCCGCCATGATGACCGTCGATCACATCATTTTTTTACCATCCACACACGCACACACGCAGACACACTCGATTTCTCGGCGTACTCGACGAAACCTAACGGACTTTTTGAATTTATCTATTCGTCCGTCTCTCTCAAACGTCCGAGAAAAAACAGGATCGAACTTGTCAGTCGAAAAGTTCTCGCGCATACGAAACACGAAAACTCTAACCTCCGCGAATTCTCCGGGGGAAAGTTTGTTCCCGCAGATTTTACGAAAAACACTATGAAATATCGTAATATTTTCGAATATTCCAAGTTGCGTTTAACGCGCCACGAAAGTATCGTTTTTTGGTCGACGCGAGTCCTCTCGAACGAGAGAACGCGGGGGGAAACAAAAAAAAAACGAGCGAAAACCCGCCGGGTTTTTCACCACTGTTGAAGCGCAACCCCGCGCACGGCAGCAGCAGGCACGGCACTCCAAACGTCGGCGAGCCAACGTACACACGCGCGCGCACGCGCGCGAGACCTACGTGTGACGTGCGCACTGAAGGAAGCCGCGATTCACTTTTCACTTCGCGCGCATCATGTTTACGGCCCTGACGTGACTTTAGAACCACGACGGCGGGGGGGAGGGGCGGGAGAGTCTACGCCGGTAGTTCAGGTCCGTCAGTCCGAAGACCGCCAATGGTACGGACGAAAATACAATTTTTCACGTTGCACAACCATCCCCCCCTCCTCCACCATTTCTGGGTCCAAACACGCGCGATTATTATTATTACCGCACCGGCTGTTTTCCTTCGATATTTTTCTCTTCGGCGACACTTTCGTTTCACTCACGTCGAAAGTCTCGTTGAAAAATAAAAAATTCATTCGCTTGCGCGCTGCTCGCGTCAAACTCGAGAACGCGCGGACAAAGAAATCTTCCTTTGAAATACTGTTTATCGCGTCTCTACATCACCTTCGGTCCACGAATAAAATCTTAACGCACGATTCGTCTTTGGATACGAGTTTTCGCGTGCGTGTTGGTGCAACGTCTCTCTCGCTTCAACTCGCAGCATACTCTCTCCCGCTATCAGCGATTTGACGCTCCGACAAGCCGCTTATTCACTAATCGCATCCACCATTGCACACACAACTTTTGGAGCCGCGTACCAAGACCAGTGCTGCCAACGCTACTTTTATTTTTCATCTCGGGGACTTTTCGTATTGGGGGCCTTCGAACGTTCGTATGCGATATATGTAACTATATATATAGGTGCATAATTGTTACGTGGCTTCGAACTTCATTTCATGAAAAAAAATAAAAATAAAACACCTACCAACTTCCGGAACAATTATTTTTTACCTAGAGACTTTTTTTTCGTACATGGAACCAACAGCAAATCGGCAGGAAAGCAAAGTACGGTTGGTTGCATCCACACGAATTCCGGTATTCTGACACTTCCGGTTAAGCCCCAGAACCGAAGAGGAGAAAAATACCGTTGCATTAACAATTTTTTTACAAGACTTTTTTCATCTAGTAATAATAGGAAAAAAGTACTAGACTGTGATATAATATACTAGATCATTTTACGATTTTTATTTGCAGCACTTCCGGTTTAGTTCACGGTAAAAAAAAACAATAAAATACCGTTGCATTTGTCATTTCGTTTTACAGAACTTCCGGTTCAACGCCATGATGGAAAAAAATGTTATTGCGACAATTCGCGATCTTAATTCGCGGCACTTCCGGTTATGCTTGTGATGGTAAAAAATGTAAAATAAAGTTTGTTATTTTGTTCAGTCACATTTTCGGTTAATTTGTGTAATGAAAAAAAAAATAAAAATAAAACTAATATGTTGCAACGCTTGGAACGTTATTTTTCAGTACTTCCGGTTAGTTCGCACAATAAGAAAACCAACAAAATTGTTGTTATTAAATTTCGAGATTTAATATTACGATTTTTTTTTTAGTAAGAAGGGAAAAATTAATTACCAATTTTTTCGAAAATAGAGAAAATTTGACGATGCGTTTCAGCATAAATTTCCGCACTTTGCCGTTTCCGGATAATTTACACGATGAAAAGAAACAAAAAGACGTGCTGATGCGACAATCTACCATTCTATGAGAAAATGTTTTCCATGGAAAACGTGCGAAAGATAAACATAACCTTAAAATTAAAAAAGACAACACTGCGCTAGTTCAGTTCGAGATTAAGAGAGATGAGATGCTCGGTCGGTAACAAAAACGCCGTATTACCATAGGGGTTCTTCGCGTTTCGATCGAAAGACAATTTTCTAGTACCTAGAACTAGTAACTAACCATAAATAGTTACTAGACAAAGCTTCTAGTTATTAACTAGAACTGATCGCTTAACTAGAACTAGAACGATTAGAACTCGGAGCCCAATTGGAACTAGGGTTACTTCTACCCAGGACGGACCTAGTTCCTAACCAGAATTCCACCAAAAAACGGTTGGCCACAAATACTAGTTTAGAACTCTTTAGCCCTAGTTCTGCATCTAACTTCTAGCAGCTACCCCGAATCGAAACTAGATTCTGACCCAAACAAACCCAAACAACAAATAAACCCAAATAACAAACAAACCCAAACAAAAAATGAACCCAAACAAAAAATAAACCCAAATAACAAACAAACCCAAAAAAACCCCAAATTATCTCAAACAAACCCAAACAATAAATAAACCCAAATAACAAACAAACCCAAACAAACCCAAAAAACCCTAAATCATCTCAAACAAACCCAAACAAGAAATGAACCCAAATAACAAACAAACCCAAACAAGAAATAAACCCAAATAACAAACAAACCCAAACAAGAAATAAACCCACACAAGAAATAAACCCAAGCAAACCCAAACAAGAAATAGACCCAAACAAACCCAAACAAGAAATAGACCCAAACAAGAAATAGACCCAAACAAGAAATAGACCCAAACAAGAAATAGACCCAAACAAACCCAAACAAGAAATAATCCCTAACAAGAAATAAACCCAAACAAGAAATAAACCCAAACCCAAACAAGAAATAAACCCAAACAAACCCAAACGAGAAATAAACCCAAATAACAAACCCAAACAAAAAATAAACCCAAATAACAAATAAACCCAAACAACTCTAAATCACCCAAACAAACCCAAACAACAAACAAACCCAAACAGTCACAAACTAAAAATCCCTAAAAACCTCACCACACTCGATCCTAACGATCGAAACTAAATCCAACATCTTCACCAATACATCGACCATCCGCAGCGCTACAGTCCCCCAAGTAATCAAACTTTGTTACCAAACTTCCGCAGCACTTTTGCTGTATCCTGTAAACGACTAATTTCAAGGATTTTGTAAATAAAGGACTCGTCCATCTCCGTCTACAATCTATCGACGAACTTTATTATCCTTATTTACAGGAGATTAATCGATGATGTCTCGACGCCATTATTCATCGTGCAAACTTTCTCTTTCCCCTCCAATTTTTTGTTCCCTGTTTTTCTCCAGTCGATTACAAAACGATCATTCGTCATTCGGTTTCGTCTTCGCGTCCAGGAATACGAAGAATCGTGTATATCCGAAACATTTTTCATTATTCAGGCGTTCGTTATTCAAAAGTGCATTTTCACGATAAGATAACGCAGAACGATAGCACTTTGCCCCGAAGAATTCCGGGGCTCTTTTTCGGGCCGCGTCGCAACTGATATCAATCGTAATCAACGCGTCGAACGAACCCCCCCCCCCCACTATCCTCGCTTCAAGAACAATAGTCGCGTCTCTTATCGTTTAACAATGTTACAGTGATTATCAATAATTTTCGTTGATGACGCTCGTTTCGATCTCAACGATTCATCGAAACTGCAACGAACTTATCCTCAAGCCGATGCACTCTTTTCCAACTTGAGATACTTCGCATACTTTGCATAACGAATCTTTGAATTGCGGATGGTAACTGGCACCGCAAAGTGGACACTTCACTTCCGGTTTGCCACGGTAAATCGGCGTGTACGTCGAAGCGCAAAGCGAGAACGGATTGTGCTCGTCGTAAGCCAGCTGATGCTCGTCAACTGGATTCTTGTCGCAAGCCTGAAACGATACAAGTTTATTAATGAAAAAAAAGTTTTTATGAAAAAAAAAAAAAAGTGAAATTCATAATTCATCGGACGAAATTTTCGAGTTTCTATGGAGATCGAAATTCGATCGAAAAATATTGGAATATATAAAGACCTTGAAATTTAAAAGACCGTGAAATGGAGTTGCGGATCGTTTTTCAAAAATCCTCGATCGACGAAATTTTCGATTTCCAATTTCGCGAAGTTTCCGATATTTATTAAATTGCAAATTTCACCGTACGTTTAGGGAATTTTTACACCCACAATTTGCAAATATCGAGGTAGGTTTCGAAAGAGATTTTTCGAGTTCGGAATCTTTAACCCAAACAAACCCAAACACGGAACCTATCGTTCGCCATTGATTCGCCTTTTTAAAGGTTTTTTTTCATGACTATTCAACAATCACGAAATCAATTTTTTCGAATTTAATTCTTCCTTCGTCAGCTGCGACTCATTTTCGACAATAAAGAGAAATCGGAGTCCTAAAAGCAGACGAGAAGGTTTCCGAATCACCAGATTGTTCTTTGACGCGTTTCTGATGGTCACCGATCCAAAATTCCATTCAAAGTACAAATATAGACCACCGTCACCCATTTTCCTTTTTTCCAGACTTTTTTCCATACCGGAGCAAAAAACCCAATATTAGACCAACCTGTAGAATCTTCCGGACTTGCTGAGCGATTTCAGCTCTGGGTCCGAGTTCCAAAAGTTTCCTAGCGAAAGACGCAGTAGTTTTGTAATTCTTGAGTTTGAAGAACATGTTAACAGCAGTTCTGAGCGTAAGAATTTGATGAACCGGTTGTAGATTGCAATGCGTAAAATAAGCAGCCATTTCGCAGACGCGTTTTTGTTCCGCCAGTGTTCCTTTTGGTGAGTTCTTTCTCTCCGTTTCCATTTTCAATCCAAGAATGTATTCTCTGCAGATTTCAATGAGTTGTTGAGCTTCTGCGATGTCTTGTCTGGTATCGACGACGAGAAGTGGAACGCTGAGAAGAATCGCTTGGAGTTTTTCGATAGCTTCGATGAACTTGCCGCCGGTGGTGAGCTGATAGCAAACTTGAAGACGCTGCACCAGTTCGGTCAAATGAAGCCCGACGGCAGGAAGTCCAGTTTTGGGTGTTGCGTCTTTCCAGTTTCTCTGAGGATAAGCATAGAGCGAAGGAACGCTGGGAAGCGAAGCGTAGCTGGTACGAGCCCTAGCGAAAGTCGCCAAAAAGTGAGTTTGATAAACTTCGAACTCTGTAACTCCGACTTGATCGTTCAGCAGTCGGAAAGCTGATTCGAAAGAGCCAGCGAGAATGTGATCGACGGCTAGCTGAGAATTGTTCACCCAATGCTGCGAAGTTGGAACACCTTTGGTCGGTGCTGAATAATATCCATCCTCAGCTGTAGCGACGACGGTGTCCAATTCAGGCGGAAGATCAACATCTTCGACTTCCCAGCCTGCTCCGTCTTCGCCATCTCCGGCAGTTCCACCTTCGCCTCCTTCCAAACCTTCTTCGTCGTCGATTCCTAATTCGTCGTCGGCACCCCAACCTTCCACCGGTGTCGAATCTTCTTCGACGGCCAAAGCCGCTGCGACTTGGCTCTTGCCACGCGACATCATCGCTCCCTCGAAGAAACCCTTCGACACTGTCAACAGCGGCCAATTGTTTTCGGCTTGTTGCACCGGTACTGGCGGTCGAAGATATATCGCTCCGCGCTCCAAATCACCCAACTCTTCTTTCATCGCCTCGTTCTGAGTGTCGTCATCCTCCGTTGCTATTCCGTGGATCTTTTCGGTTACGTAGGCTAGGGAATTTTGACCGGAGCTCTGTAATAATGGAAATAATTAGAATGTTAATTCTTGGGTTAATTGTTTGGGTTTGTATATGTATATATGTATATACAGGGTGTCCCACGTAAGAATGTCATCCGTGAAATGGGGAGTTGGGTGTGAAATTCTAAGTCGATTGATATAAGCATGTATGGTTTCCGGATCGACCCCTGAATTGTTATTAATTTTCTAATGAATCCACGATTTTATTCATCTTGAACTCTCCATTTCTAGGGAAAAATGTCGAGAAAATATTCTAGAAAGGTTTTTCGCATTTTCCCAGTATAATTTTGCGGTTTTGGCCAAAACTCGGGCATATTCGTAATCAGCGGGAAATTTCTGATTAAATAGACCCTTTTAAGAGTTTAAAAACGGAAAAAAATATTTTTCGACTTTCCCGGCCACTTTTCCAGAATCTTAAAAATCACGAAATTTCAAAAGGTCGTAGGGTCAGCTTCTCATTAGCTATGGAGATTTTTCGGGTGTGTTTGGAAAAGGTTTTTGCCTGTTTAAAAAAATGGCGTTGGATTCGTATCGATATCTCGTATAGTTTTCCCGGAAAGTCCACTTGAAAAATCGAAAAAAAGGAGGCAAAGGGTATGTATGGAAAAATTTGCAAAAATCGATGGTCCAACTTTGAAATTCTGCCAAAAATCGAAAAATCATCAGATTTTAATAATAAAAAAAGCATTTTGAAGAGAAAATCATAACGAAGAGATTGAGCACAGAGCGGAGTGCTAAATCCTAAAGGAAAAAAAAGTTATCGACGATTGAGTGAAAAAACTTGTCTTGCCTTGAAATCCAAAAAAATTTTGGATTTTTAATACTTTTTTAAATGGTCCATTTTCCTGTAATTTGATCCTCTGAGCACGAATCTACCATTAATTTTCCCTAAAACGTAAAATTCTCATGGAAAAATCGTGAAAATCGTGATTTTAGAAATTTTTTGAGATTTTTAAATTTAAAAATTTTTAAAATACACCAACATGGATCTACGATATGACGTTGTAAAACGAATTGATCGACTCCAAAAAATAATGGATTTCTTTTTACTACACCTAATACGCCTCAGAATGAATACAAAATTCCAAAAATGAGTGGGATAAACAACAGTCTCTACTCTGAATCTTCACCTTGAGAATTTTGGCTCTTTCGTAGATATCTCCAAGCAGAAGACTTCCTTGATACTGTCCCGAAACGTCTTTCCTGATTTCAGCGATTTTCGTCATTTTCTTGAGTTTGTCAAGATTCCCAGTGATCAGATACAGAAAAGCGAGTTTTTCAAAGTTTTTCGTTCTCTGATAGCACATTTCGACGACTTGATGATTGCCTTGAAGAAGAGCAGCTTGAGCTAGATTTTCCCAACAGGTTTTTTGATCGAGAGTCCTTGCAGCTTCTAGGGCGACTTCGATGTTTCCACATTCGAGAGCGAGGCCAAATCTCGTTTTTTCGTCTTTTACGAAATGAAGAGCAACTTCCGGGTATCCCTTTTGTTGGAGATAAGCGATTATTGATTGTCCAACGAGATTGGCTGTTCTAACCATATGCAAAACTTCTTCGTATTTCCGGTTGATCAAAGCCAGCTTGAATTTGTACTCGGTTGGATCAATTTTCAAAATTCTCGATCGTGGCTCCCGATCCAAACAGTAAACTTGATTGCCTTTTACTCTCGTTACGTAAATCGGCAAATCGAGGGTTCTGATGATTCCGTGATCGCCAGTCGTAATAGCGTATTTTATATGATTGCTAGTCGTGTATATGAAAACTCCAGAATCGTCCCAAGCTCCGGATTTCACACGTGTGTTTTCGCAAATCGTGCACAAAGATTCCAACTTCCGGTTGCAAATGTTGACGACGTGCTTCGCTAGCAAAGCTACGTGGGACATGTCGCTTGACCAAACGACGTAACGACACTTCGAAATCTTCACTTCCGCTAATGTTCTCTTCTGCTGGACGTCGAACAGCGTCACTTGGTCGCTGTCTCGCAATAGAAGCATTCCGGTTCCCGCGTAAAAGATCTCGTCGCATGTCGGGATCTGGACTTTCTTCGTTACCTCGTTCTTCAAGTTCTTGATTACCAGCTGTAGAGAAAAGTGACGTTTGATGATGATTATTCAAATTTAATAAAAGATTGACAATTATAGGAATTTTCAAAAAATGGATAATTATTGAAATTTAAAGAAAGATTGATAATTATTGAAATTTAAAAAACGTTGATAATTATCGGAATTCAAAAAATGGATAATTACTGGAATTTGAAAAAAGATTGATAATTATTGAAATTAAAAAAAATTGATAACTATTAGAATTTAAAAAAAAATAATGATAATTATTGGAATTTAAAAAAAAGATAAATATTGGAATGAAAAAAAAACATTGATAATCATTGGAATAAAAAAAAAACATTGATAATTATTGGAATTAAAAAAAAACATTGATAATTATTGGCATTAAAAAAACATTGATCATTATTGGAATTTAAAAAAAATATTGATAATTATTGGAATTTTTAAAAAAGATAAATATTGGAATTAAAAAAACATTGATAATTATTGGAATTAAAAAAAAACATTCAAGATTATTGGAATTAAAAAAAACATTGATAATTATTGGAATTTTTAAAAAATTGATAATTATTGGAATTAAAAAAAACATTGATAATTATTGGAATTTTTAAAAAATTGATAATTATTGGAATTAAAAAAAACATTGATAATTATTGGAATTATTAAAAAATTGATAATTATTGGAATTTAAAAAAACGTTGATAATTATTGGAATTCAAAAAACATTGATAATTATTGAAATTTAAAAAAACATTGATAATTATTGAAATTAAAAAAAAAAACTTGATAATTATTGGAATTTAAAAAAACATTGATAATTATTGAAATTCGAACAAACCCAAACAAACCTAAACATTGACACCACCTTTTTAGACCGCAAAATTCGTTATCAATCAATTCACATCAGATTTCAAAAGCAAGTACTTTTTCATTCAAATCTTCATCGATAATAATCTAAAAAAAAAGTGCAAACGAAATCGTCAAAATCGAAACTAACCAAAATTACGTAACCATCAATGAGTTAAGTATTTTTGTTTTTTTTTTAAAGACGATAATCGTTTCATAAGATACCTGGATCAGTCCTCCTTATCTACGAATCTTTGAAAGTACCCCGAGGGCGGTTCGAGAGACATTGACACGCATTTGCATTTTGGGGAAGGTCGCCTCGTCGATGAACGTTAAAGGACAGCTATTAATCTTTTTGGATCCGGACACGCCCGATAAAAGTCTAACTCGAGAGTTTAGAGATCTCGGGGCAGAAAAGATTGTATTTTACGTGATCCGTTTTCAATCGTAATCATGAAAAGTTAGTTGGTGACCTAGTTTTTATCTGGGTTCAGTTTCTGCTTTTTCACTAAATTTATTTTCTAGCTAGAACTAACTAGAAGTAACTAGAACAAAGTGGAAACTAACTAGAACTAACTAGAGCTAGCTAGAACTAACTAGAACAAAGTGGAAACTAACTAGAACTAACTAGAGCTAGCTAGAACTAACTAGGACTAACCAAAAATAACTAGAGCTGACTAGAACTATCTAGAGCTAATTAGAACTAACCAAAAAATAACTAGAACTAACCGAAAATAAGTAGAACTAACCAAAAATACCTAGAACTAACCAAAAATAACTAGAACTAACCAAAAATACCTAGAACTAACCAAAAGTAACTAGAATTAACGAAAAAATAACTAGAACCAACCAAAAAATAACTATAACTAACCAAAAAATAACTAGAACTAACCAAAAATAAGTAGAACTAACGAAAAGTAACTAGAGCTAACAAAAAACGACTAGAACTAACCAAAAATAACTAGAACTAACCAAAAAATACCTAGAACTAACCAAAAAATAACTAGAACTAACAAAAAAATACCTAGAACTAACCAAAGAATACCTAGAACTAACAAAAAAATAACTAGAACTAACCAAAAATAACTAAAACTAACAAAAAATAACTAAAACTAACAAAAAAAAAATAACTAGAGCTAACCAAAAAATACCTAGAACTAACCAAAAATACCTAGAGCTAACCAAAAGTAACTAGAGCTAACCAAAAATACCTAGAACTAACCGAAAGTAACTAGAACTAACCAAAAATAACTAGAACTAACTAAAAATAACTAGAACTCACTAAAACTAGTTAGAAACAAACAAACAAAAAATGATGGACATTTCCCCAATGGTAAACAGCACAGACGGCCAATAACCGTGTCAAACGAAACTTACGCAGTAAGATCTGTCGAGAACAGCGAATCGATTCCTGGCAACCCAAATAGCGGAAACGCCGCTGCCCCTTTTGGTTTCCGGATCAGCGTTGGAATCTCCATCCCTCGGAATGACGTAAAGATCATAAGTGCTGTTTTCGATATTAGCCGGAGATCTGGTACAGACCAAAACGGCGTTTTCCGCTTGATTGTAAGACATGCTAAAAGCCGGAGTTTTACCACCACCACGGATTTGCATAACGGAAGTATCTTTCGAGGTGGTGAAATCGAGTTTTCTCAAAAAGCGATCTTTGACGTAATAAAGAAGATTTCCATGAACGGCATAAGCCGGACGTTCGCGTTCGAGCTTAAAAATGATCATTCCAGAATCATGTCCAGCAGCGAAGAGATTCAACGTTGGATGTGCCGCCAAAACCCAAAATCTCTCGTGTTCTCTTCGAAAGGAATTGAGACAGGTACGTTTGGCCATATCCCAAACTCGAATACTTTTGTCTTCAGCGTTTGACAAAATCAAGTCTTGTCGGGGATGAAAAAGGACGCAACTGACATTGTTGTAATGACCTCTACAAGTGTCGACTTCCCATGCTTTCAAATCGTTCATTCGCCAGATTTTTATCTGACGATCGTCTGCACCGGAAACGATCAATGGTAAGCTCGGATGGAAACAAGCCCAATTGACTCCACGGTCATGACCTTCCAATACGTGACGCACGAATGCATCAGCTTGACCGAAGAGATCCGTTGCTCCAGGATTTTTCAAATGATCCTCCAATCCTCCTGGTCCTGGTGCTACGTTCTTTTTACGCAAACCGGATATGTCCCATACTCGGACCGTTTGATCCAACGATGCTGATACTATCATATCTTCCGACGGATGAAATTGTGCACACATCACGTAATGATTGTGACCCGTCAGAACGCAGATACACGTTCGACTTTGCCAATTCCATATTCGTATCGTTTGATCGTCCGATGCACTCAGAATCCATGGATACTCGTGATGAAACACCGTTGTCCGAATGTAATCCAAATGACCCAAAAGTGTAAAGATACAACGACGCTGCTTGTAATTCCA
>JAPYZJ010004348.1:0-13873 GCA_030522765.1 Ophioninae sp. B BG-2022a | reverse complement strand
TTCAAAGTTGGACCATCGATTTTTGCCAATTTTTCCATACATACCCCTTTGCCTCTTTTTTTGCGATTTTTCAAGTGGACTTTCCGGGGAAACTATACAAGATATCGATATAAATCCAACGCGATTATTTAAGTCAGGCAAAAACCTTTTCCAAACACACCCTATGAATCTCAATAGCATTTGATAACCGTACCGTACGACCTTTTGAAATATCGTGATTTTTCAGATTCTGGAAAAGTGGCCGGGAAGGTCGAAAAATATTTTTTTCGAATTTTAAAGTATTAAAAGGGTCTATTTGATCGTAAATTTTCCGCTGATTACGAATATGCCCGAGTTTTTGCCGAAAATACAAAATTAGACTGGGAAAATGCGAAAAACGTTTTTAGAATATTTTTTTGACATTTTTCCTGAGAAATGGAAATCACACGTGCGCATCGCTCACAAATATCATCGCAAATATTACATATATATATATATAAATTCATCTGCATTCTGGCACTTCTGCCCAGAAGGCGATTCCCCGGCGTTCGGTTCACTTGTACGAGGTATTCGTGTTCGCTTTCAAGAACGCAGTGGCGAACGCGTACATGAAATTCCGCAATGCTATAAACTCCTATATATATATAATGTGGATGGAGAACGAATCTCTGGCCGCAGCGATCTTAGACATTTGGTCTTCGACGCCTCGCTTCCGGTACAAATTATTGTGATTTCCCAGCGTTCCGAGGAACGGAAAATCCTCGCGATTTTTTTTTGAGGCATAACTTCTTTGTCGCGACGAAATGTCTCGTACTTATGTTTTGTAATTATAAATTTAACGTTTTTTTTCAATAATTATGAATTACCTGAGTATTTCGCGTGTAACCGTAGCCCATGAATCTTTCGTCGTGGGGTGGCGCGGTGTCCTTAGCGATGTAAAAGGGCTCGTAAAAAAGTTCGAAATTCGTCACGTCGTGGCTTACGTAAATCTTGCCCGATCTCACGTTTTCGTAACCCTCCGAGTTTGGATTCACGTCCGATACCCATCTGGAGAACGACCCAACAAAATCACGATCCCAATTATCGATTTTCGATATCGCGAAGAAAAATTCATAAAAAAACAAATTTTTGAAAATTAATCAATAATTATTAACGCAATTGCAAAAAAAAATTTCAAAACATTTCTATAAGTAATTAAAAATTGTTGAACGACCTTGAAACCCTTAAGAAAAACATTATCTCGTTAACCCAAACGAGAGTACTCGAAACGAAAAATCTTCGTAACGAAAAAATAAAAAAAAACGCTGTACTCACTTGGTAAAGTTGGTGGCGAATTGATTGTGCATGAAGACTTTTTGATGAAAGGGTCTAGCGAGGCCCTTCCTGGCGAGGTTGACGAGTTCGGTTTTGTTGGTAGGAAATTTGACGCGCGCGTCAATTTCGTAAGTCGGAACGACGTAAGCGCACTTGTCGCATTCGTTGCCGGGTCGATTGAGAAATTCCTCGATTTTGAGGGTCATATTATCGGAAGGTACGATATCGACATCGGTGAGGAAAACCCATTCGTTTTGGCAATTCTTTCTCGCCAAGTTTCTCAAGTGATTCTGTGGATAAACGTTGCGAGCTCGCCAGCTGGTTTGCTCGCTCGGTAACCGTGAAACAATGGAGGCGAGGGTCGCTTCCGGTTTGGCGCAATCTCGATTTTTCTTTTCAATTTGGTCACGTGACGTCTTGACCGGTCGATTTTTTGGAATGGCGAGAGAAAAAATGACTCTTTCGCGAATGGCCGAAAAGCAGCGTCGAAGATAAGCCAAATATCGTTGAAGGCCGTCGAATTCGTCATCACCAGCGGCGTAAAGTGCAACTGAAATTGGGCCGGTCCATTGATGGGCGACTTGAACGAGTGAGTCGAGTTTCTCCAACGACGATTGGGTCGCCAAGCAAGCTTTGCTGCTTCTCGAAACTTCTGGGAAATCAGCGCCGACCAAAATCCCGTCGAAAGTCCGAAAGAGCCTTCGAGAGTCCCATCGACCCAACCTCACGTCCAACCTCGTCGCTTCCTCCGATCGCGGCGCCTCCAACGTCACACTCGTCGGACACAACCTCCGCGAATCGTCTTCTTCGACCTCCTGATATGGACCCGTTTGGTCTCCGGGCTTGCCACCCACTTCCGGTGGTCCCACAACTCCTGAACTCAACGATGTCTTATCAGGCTTTTTACCGACCGTCGTCAACTCGATGCAATTCTCCGATTGGAGGAGAAAAAATATCAGGAGCATGTTCGATATCGCAAGGACTATCAGGCTTATCAGACTTATACTTCGCCTTCGACATCCCAGCTGTAACAATCGAGATAAGACAAACGTCGTCAACATTTATTTGCCTTTTTATAAACATTTATGTATTTTTCCATTTTTTTCTTAAGGGTCCTTCCCATCAGAAGGCCCTCAACTGATGCCTCATTTATCTGAAGGATCCACATTTTTCTCCAAGTGTATCAACATTGAAAATTTCGAACCCCCAAGATAAAGGGCAAAGTACCGAGATACGAATTCAATTTTCCACAAAACATAATATTCAAGCCTTTTTCTTTCTTTGGTTCCTCGAGTTCGTGATTTTTTCACCTTTGCCACGCTCGGAAGTTTTCCCTTTGAATAAGTTCAGCCATGCGGCCGAAAAGGGTCTCTTTTGTATACAACCCCCTCCCCCCCCACCCTCCCCGCTTGGCAATACCGGAATTCACGTTTTAAGGATTTGCAATGGTTTTCCATGAAAGCGCATCGCCCTTTTTGCTTTCCTCCCCACTCTTCGAGGGACCATCGGCGGTGGTGAGGAAAAGGGATGTTTTTCCAAAGCTCGAAAGACCACCAGGAGAGACCCCGGTATCCCAGAGATTTCCGTTGCAAGGTATGCCCTGCTTAACGTTTGCCCACCAACTATTTTCTCCCCTGCACTTTTCCTCTCAGCCCATACGTCCCTTCAACCCCCCAGCCACCTTCCCCCTCCCATCCACCTTCTCTTCCACCGTACGTGGCTGGAATTTAATATTCAACGTTTGCGGATCGTCGGATAAAGAAAATAAGCGTCATACAAAGAGTACATGCCACTCGGTTTTCTCGGGAATTCCCCCCTCGCCTCCCCGGCCCTCGAGCAATTTGTCCATATCCGAGTATTAATATACGTAAGTCCCCGAATTTTAACGTCATAATAGAAAAACAATACTTCCGAGGATCCGAACCTTTGAGTATTAATTAATAAATATTTTAGAATTACTGGGCAATTATTTCGTGAAAAATTTGGATTATTAATAATAAGTTGGTTTTTGAATAATTCGTGATAGATATTGGTGAAAAGTTTGATAGTTATTTGTGAGATAAATGATTTTGATGGAAAGAAGGCCCTTAAGGGCCTCTTGAAAAAAAGGGCCCATAAGGGCTTCTCAAAAAATGCACGACCCTTAAGGATCTCTTTCCGACCTTAATTCCAGTTAATCCATATTTGCAACGATTATGAAAATTATCATTAAAATTATCCTCATTATTCATTATTTTAAAAAAACTGTAAATTTCGTATCTCCCTAAATCAAGAAATTAATAATAAACATTGCATCTGGGATACGACAATAAATCCATACTCCGCACAACGTTAATATTCATTGTCTCCTCCAGAAACATTTGATATTGAAGCAACTCTCGTCATTACGAGAATACTCCACCCAGGCAACCCTACTATAATTGGTATTGTCATACTGACCCGTATTATAATCCATAAATGTACATTCAACGGTTCACCGTTTTATCCGAGTTTACTTATTTCGCAGCAATCTCCGACGGAACGACGAATTAATGTTAATGATGAATTTCGTTACAAGCGGTTATTGTTACGAGTTATTGTTAGGTAGACGACGATCGAAGTTAGTTAAATATACATGCTCGTAGATAATAGGGGCAGGGGGACGGGGGGACTCTGAACAGTTTCCAAGCAAGACCAAGTGTGTCAAGAACTTCGAGGGCCTGCCCTTATCGGTTCGTATATACATATATATATATATTGATGGAAAGAGGCAAGGGGGGGGGGGGTTGACGTGTACAAGATAACATACACACTATAATTATACTATAGTACGAATTTCTTGGGCTCTCTGGTATTTTCTCTCGATTTGCCCCTCCCCCCTCTCTTTCCCTCTTTCTCTCGTGTCGTCAGTGAGAGAGAGAGAGATGGGAAAGTTACAAGAGCGACAATATTCCCAAGACATAATATATTCGCTACTTACTTGTACGAGTGAAGATAATTTGGTATGGGCTTAAGGGCTGATGTAGGGGGTTGGGGGTTTGGGGTTCGAGGGATGGGGGCGAACGAAACGAATTTTAAGCCCTTCGAGTGGAAACTCTGTACATCGATTCGAGGAAGCCCACTTCTGTTCTTTGTTTATTATTTATTATTTATTTGTTTGATTTATTTGGTATTTTTTAAATCGGCTAAATTTATTTATTATTCATTTATTCATCGATCAACAGCTTTTCAAAAGAGCGAAATTTCATTCCAAATGACTTCCGGTGAGATGCAAAACGAAAAATCGATTTTTCACCTTAATTAAAAATCCTTGGAATAATTGATTGTTATTAATTGTCAAAATTTTTGATAAAATAGATCAAAGCCCTTAAAAAAATAGTTTTATTTCTAACGAGGGGTAATACCATTTTTTTTATGGGTTTTCGATCAATCAGAAGATCCACGTTGGCTCGCGGGCCAACTGGAGCACGTTCCCTTTCCGTACCCTTTTTGCCGAGCTCGTACCTCAGCGTGACGTTGCGCAAACAGCATGACTGCGTGAAACGGAGAAAGACGAAATTACAAGTAGCTCGAGGGACCGCCTGTGTAATGCTCCGTGTACCGAAGGGAGCTCGTAACTCTTCCTGCACCAGAGATTGCTTATCTCCGAGATTATGTCCCGACATGGAATAGGGAAGAGGATGAGAGGGAGAGAGAGAGATGATAAGACGAAGATAAGAAGCCAAGAGGAGGGGAGAAAGATTGGAAGAGAGAAAGGAGTACGAAATGCGAAAATAATCCCTATAGAAACACAATTCACCGATATATACGATATGATGTTAAGAACTATATAAAGGGTGTCCGGTAAATCGGGGCTTCATCTTTTGACAGATGAAAGCAGAGCTCATTTGCAATAAATTGAGTTATTCAAAGTATGGTCCGAAAATGTATAGTTTTCGAGTAATTAGAGATTTTATGTTTTTTTTATAAATATTCGGTGATCAAAATAGGCGCCTAGCACTTTTGCACAAGACTGTACGCGGAGGTAGGTGTACATACTTGGCGCAGGTAAATTTACTTTCAACCCCGTGAGTTGCCAGGGGCGGGATGACACGTCGTTGAATTACGGAGTACAGGGTGTAGGGGACCGTTCGCCAGTTTGTGCCGCACGACGTAACGAGAGCATTCTAGCATGCCGGGAGCAGCGTGTCTGTGCACACAGTTCATATGTGCACAAACTGGTGCACACGGAGCCAAATATCCACGTTTAAACATGGAAAACATGAATTTCAGGGTCCCCAGTTCTATGGGACTCTAATAGTTACGATAATTATCAAACTATCGGAGTCCGAGAATAAAAATGGATTGCTGTTTAAGTGAGACTATAGATCGACTGCAAAAACCCCCACGTACGAACGTTCGCATTTTGAGCCACAATATTGGATCCACCATTTTGAAATTCTGCATTTCGATAGCAGATTCGTAATCAGTGACCTCGAAAATCCTAGTCTACCAATTTTCGTGGAAATCGATCGAGCCAATCCTGAAATAATCGAGATACGTTACACGGCGTCAATATCCCATCGGCCGGGGATTAAACATGCGTCATGTGGCGTCAATGCTGCTAAAAAGAATTTAAAAAATGATAGAAAATTCCAGTTTTTTGGTGCATCGCAGTTTTTAACATTTTCTACCTGATTTCAAAGTAATTGGGCCGAAAAAAAATGGCGTTTGGTTCATTTTGTAAAAATAAAAACTACGGGGGTATTTTTCACGATTCCTCCCCGTTTTTCAAACTTTAATTATTGGATATTGAAAAGGTCAAGCTGATACGTCGCGATGCAGTAAAAACGCGCGAAGCTAAGTGTCACGGAGACTCAAATAGAACCGGGATACAGGGATGATGGAGGGATGCCTGGAGTCGAGAAAGATCTCCCAGCTTGATTGATTATCCCAGGCCGTCCCGGACGTTATCGGGATGAGAGCTTGTACGTCACGTATGGATTGGTCTAGAATGACCGTCGGGTGACGTGCTCCAGCTGCGTCCTGCGTTTCCTGCAAAAGCGTTATTCGGCGTTGTCGACCCTGCTTTCGCTGACGCAGTAATCCACGCCATCTCCATCGCTTTCTCGAACGAAGACTGGACGCAGAGAGCTTAACGCATTATCAATTTGCGTGCATAGGGTACGGTAGATTTGGGTCGTCCGGTAGTAACCGGTGCGTGGATGGTCAACAATCCACGACCCGATCCTCATCATTTGGGAGTCGAGTATGTCGAGGATTAACCAGCCTAGGGATCTTCCTGGGGAAGCCTGGAGAAGCCTAATGAGGGATGTGTAGTCAGATTGCCGCATAACCCAAACAAGCTAGACCAGGCCTGGATGGTGATGTTACCGCGCAGTCTTCTTTAGGAATGACTACTGGTACCGCGCAGGTGAAGATTCGGACAGGGTTAGGCATAGATGATGGATGCCTAGTCGTAGTGCTTAGACGACTAGGCGCCGAATTAACTACCGGTACTTAGGGATCTTCCTGGGGTAGCTTAATGAGGGATATCTAGTCGTACCGCTACGCAAGCTTGATCAGGCCTAGGCGGTGATCCTGCCGTACGGTCTTCTTCAAGCAACTTCCTATCAAACAACGATACTTCTATTTATCCAGGTCCAGGATTTCATTGATACCACTTTGGAAATTTCCAACGGCGCAACTGTTTGCGCTGACCATGGTTATCCGTCTTTATCTCCGATCGATTCGTCCAGTTTCTCTTCGGTGCTATCCAATGCGCATAATTCCCGGAGCAATCCAATCTCCAGCGTACCCTCTTCTTTCGACTAGCGTTCCTGGTTCACCGGCAATTTCGGAGGATCCAGCGGCGTTCACGATCGAACGCCTCCCGTATACCCTAGTAATGAGGATAGCAGCCTGGAGCGAATGGCCGCAAAGGCATCAAAGTAAGTTCGAAGGATGTTCGAGTGTCCAAAAGCCTTTGGGACTGTGTTTAAACGATGAAAGACAGGATAGGGGGCAAACTGGATGGAGGGCCGGGAAGACTACTGGGTTGAAGGTGGAACGTTCTCTTTCGAGGGGATCAGGAAGAAAGAACGAAAGTGTAGGAGGTCCGATGTGGGCAGGAATGAAAGAAATATAGGGACCGTAGAAAATTCTTGAAACTCAAAGAGGATGCGCATCGTTGATGTATTGGCAAGTGCCATGAATGGAGTACCGAATAAAGCAACCTGGAATCCTTTCAATTTTATCTCAATTCCCCCCGCTCTCTTTTCACCATCCTTTTTTACCCCCATTCAAACATCCTTGCCTCCAGTTCTCGATCTAACCGCAAACCCAAACAAACCCAATCTCCGGGTTGGCAACTGCCCCATTATGTGCCCTCCTTATACACGGTCGTACCCCACTCGCATCTCGCGGAATCGAAGCCAAACGAGAACGGAAATACGTCAATAACGGATATCGAGTTACCAATTTCTTTTAAAAGGCGTCCCGGGGACGCTTCAATTTAACCGCTGCGCAACGGTACCCCCGAGCTTTCGGAAGCCGGAGCTTTTCTGAGTCGACGACGAAGACCTTTCTGGTCTTTCGGTTCCCTCCAATGAAACGAACACTATTCATTATACCCTCGCCCCGAGACTAAAGTGAGAAACGCCCGTTCTACCGAGGTGCCCCATCACCACCGTGTGGATTCTTCGAGACCTGAAAAGTGGAAAGAATTTGTGTGGGCGTGTCTGTATATGTATATGCATGCAAAAACTTTGCACTTTTCAGGTCTATTTTATATATAAACATATTTTGTGTCGTATTATTATATTTATATTTTGGATAATGCACGTTGTGTATATCATTCATTATCAAAGTGGTTATCAAGGTTTCATCATCTAAGGTCAATATTCATTATCATGAGGTCACCATTCATCATTATGAGGTTTTATCATCAAAAAACCATAAAATCGTCATTGAGAGAATGATCGGCCTCTGCGTTCATTTGACGCTCAAGGTTGGCGACCCAGTCTCGTCTGAGGGTCTCGGCGGCGTCAGGCTGCGGCCTACGACGAACCGCGCGGCGCCGCGACGCCGCACTCAAAATATACCCTCCCCTATATCGGTAAAACATAACGACGAGACAAAGAACAAGATAATTCGCGTCTACGAGCTGTAGTTAGTTCGAGTTTTGAGCCAGCTACGTCTTCCTGTTTTTTCTTTCACCCTCGGTCGAAAACGACCGAGGGAGAGTTATGATTGGCGGCTGGGAGGAGGGAGAGGAGTGGGAACGAAAGGATACGAGAGTTTAATAAGGCGCGTCTCGGAAGAAGGATTTTATGGAGATGACCTAATTATTATCACGAGCTCCTGCTCTCGCATTTCCATTTTTCTCTTGGCCTCTTTATGTCCTCCGATCTACGTTTCAGACGCTTCCAACCCACTTCTTTTTCTCACGAGCGCCCTCTCTTTTTCAGCGTCGTACAAGGTTTCCAGACTCGCGGATACTAAATTCGAAAAGTCGTCGATTAAGATTTTCGATAGGCAAGATCGTACGTGGGAACCCGTTCTATTATTACTAACAATTTTTAATTAATAACAATTCTATTATTATCATAAATATATTATATTCAATTGTTATTATAAATTATTTAATGATAACAATTTTTAATTAATGATAATAATAACAATTATTAATCATTTATTATTACTAAGAATTATTAATTAAAAATTCATAATGAATTAGCGATTAACGTTTCGGTGGCTAAGTTTGCATACACTATTCGTACATATGCACGAATTTTCGCGTACTGTACGGGAAGTCACGTGGTGTCGTCTCAAAGCGATAATTAGGAGGTCTCCAATTTTCCCGTAGGCTGCGCGTACATTTACTTTAGGTAACTGCCGGAATAATTAAGCAACCCTTAGGGCAGTCTCACCTTCAGCACCCCCCCCCCTTCCCCCCCGAAAACCTCCTTAGCCAACGTCATCCTTGGCTCGATACCTGATGGAATAATTTTTTTTTTTAATTGATAAAAATAGTTTTTTAATTGAATATTATTTTTTTATCGAGTCTGGAAATAAATAAAAAATGTTAATTTGTTTAAAACGAGCTCTAAAATGAACGCCTTTGAAAAAACATCTCGAATTTAAAAAAGTCACCCTGTATACACCCGCTAAAGTCGTTTTTCATTTTCATTTATTTTTCTTGCTCGAAATGCAAAAGAAAAGCTCTCGGAAAACACGAGTACGTTGAACGTTAAGGGGTAAAATGTTCGAGTAAGAACAAAAGGGATAGGGCGGGCCCGTATGTATGAAAGGAAAATGTTTCTTCGCGTACGGGACGCTTTTTCTTTTCTTTGCTAATTAAGACGCGACGAGGAAGACTGCCGGAAAAAAATGAACGCTGTTGAAAGAAAATTTCAGATATATATATATATATATACTTTGTGTCAAAAATTATGTAATAAACTCTGTTTTTTTCGTCAAATTATTATTTCGTGAATTAAACAAAATACTGATCGCTTCATATATACGAAAAATAAGTTTTTTTTTTTTATTTTTATTTTGCTACGATTTATTTATTTATTTCATTTTCTTAGGCTGAAAAAAAAAGAAAATATTTTACAAAAATATGTATATGTATACAGAACGTATACGTTCCGTACGCAGCCCGGGAAATTTGAAACGGTTAAACTTACTTTTTCGAAAGAGGCTCGTAGTCCTCTTGTCGAAAAGTTTTCGTCGATCGTGAATGTCGGTTTTGAGACGTTCCGTCGTTTCCGAGGCGGCTCGGGCATAAAATATGCATGAGTGCGGTACTCGAGAAGGTGGATGTTTGGCCGTGCGCCGAGAAAAGCGCGACTTCCCGACCAAGAGATAATTAGGCACTCCGGAGCTTTGGGAGAAAAGAAATTCGTGTTTACCGAGAAAAAAAAATGCAAAAGTGTACTCGCCCTCCCTTCTCGCCTTTTTGTAGCCCCGCCCAATTAAGGCGCTGTCGTACATTCCGTGTACGTATAAATATACACGTGTACAGTCCCACCCAAAAGTACGGATCATCGAATTTCTTTCTGGACAAAAAAGCAAATATCTCGGCGAAAAAAAATCGCAGAGCAATTTGGAAAACGGCATTTCAAAGGGGACGAAACCAACTTGGTTGGCATTCTTCGCTTTTAATTTTTCGATTTTTTTTGCAGCCTGTACGTCGTTTTGAAAATTCCACTCTTTCCCCATGATTTCCTTGGCTGAAAAGCGACCTGGAATTTTTGAAAGAAACTCTCCAACCGTTTAGTGACAAAGTTATTGGAAAGTACTAGGTTAGCTTTATTTTTTTCTTTTTTCTAATTCTCCAATTTAAAAAATTAGATTTATTGACGAAAAGAGATTTTTTGGTAAATTAGTGATCTTTTCTCTCGACCTGATTGTCTTTTTATTAATAGATTTAATTAAACACTGTTTTCGTTTAAATCGAAGTTTTGTTTTTTTACGTCAAAAATAAACATGTTTTTTTTTTTAGACTGTAAATTCCCCAGAATTTGGGGAAGTTTACGGATGTGCAATTTTGCGAGGATTATTTTTGTTTTTGTTTTTTGTAGCGAATTCCATATCTTGATGCAATTTGTTGGTTTCTCTGGTGATAATTGGATCGAGAAATCGTCTGGGGTGGAAATTCTCGGGACCAGGGTAAATCAAAGAAAATGTTTGGTCGGGTTTGCATTAGGAATGCAACAAAGGTGAGGATCGGAAAGTTTCAGGTTGCGGGAGTAACAGCTCCGCGTGAACATTATTTCACGGCTAATCAGCGAGAGGAGAAACGGAGGGAAGGCTGGTGAGACAGAGGGAAGAGATAACAAAAAAATGAGAGAGCCAATTAAAAGTCCGCGGAGTGTTGGAGGTTCGAGTGCTTCGAGCACACACCAAAGCCCACTCGCTAATTAAACGTAAACGTAATTACGCCCTATTTTCTGGGTTTGTTGTTTGCCTCTGAACAATGAACCTAAATGGATATAATATGAACATGCCCATCGCCTATTTAAACAATTCCAACATTAAATTCTAACGTTTCACACTTTTCGTTCGTACTCGAGCTCCAAATTTTGAAATATTACTTTTTCGATTTTTTCACTTTATTCGTACACACGCTTATTCATTCTTCGTTTTTTCGTTTACTCGAGTCTCGGTTTAGAAGTTGCATTTTTTATCGTTACAAATTCCGAACCTTCATTTTTCATTTTCAATTATAAATAAATATAAATATAAATTATTACGTTTATTTTTCTGGCTTGTAAAATAAGAATTGAGAAAATCTATAAAATAAACAAATGAACATAAATTACGACATTTATTTATTTTCGTCAGATCCCTTTCCAGTTTCATTCCATTTGCACGATTTTGGTATCATCCAAATTTGTCCAGTTGAAAATTCGATAATTTCTTCTCATCCGGCATTTGACCACTGTGAAATTTTTATTATTTATTTTTCACGAAAGCAATATATATATATATATATATTTTTTTTTAAATTTTTTTATCTACTACGATTGGCACGTTAAATTTTTTATTTTTTGTTTGTTTTTTGCTTTTCGGGTGAGTTCGTACGGGAACGTTGCATTTTTCATTGTCGATTCAATTAGCGGAGCGTTTGTTTATTTTATTTGGAGGGAGGATTTCGCGAAACGAAAATGTTTAATAGCGGAGGTTCGGCGTGGTTGGTAATGTCGCTATTTCGTAATGCGCAAGTTTTGTCGTCCAACGAGATTTACGCGATCATCCGGGGCGGCGAATGGAATGATAGCTTTCACGAGCTTTTCGCGGGGCCTCGAGGTAATCGCCCGTGTTATTGTTTTCCACGATGCACAGACGAAGAGGAGTGGATGAAAGCTCGAGCTCCCCCCCCCCCCTGGCCCTCCTTTCTCTCACTTTAACCCCATCCTTTCCATTTCGCTTTTGGATGCGTCTGCGGAATGCTCTTACGTAGGCTGCAAAGTGGATTCACTGCAAATTACGAATTTCTCCCCAGGCGAAGAGCCAAGTGGCCTCGCGGGCTACCCAAGGATACGCAGGGCCAAACGGGGATGGAGAATACCGTAAACTCGGTATGGACTTCCGGAACCTTGGCTTTCGACCCTTATCAACTTTTTCTTCGTTCGCGTCCGCCAGACGTTTTAATTATTCTTTTTTTTCGGGAAATTCGAAGAAAAAGTTATCGCGGTCGATAAGGTAGATTTCCCGAACGGGTCTTGGGAATTGGACGAAACATTGGTTTTGGACTTCTGGAACTTTGTCTGTTTCAGTTGTGTTTTTTACTTCGAAAAATCGAAAAAAAACTTTTCCCCGTCGGTAATGGTAGATTTCTCGAACGCCTCTTCGGAATTCGATGAAATTCGGTTTTAAAGTGTACGGTCTCGTTATCAGCCGTTTTGCGGTATTTGTTGTTTTTTGAGGTTCCGAGGTTTTAGGCGTTGAATCGGAGGATCTTCGAAATAACGGTGAAGCCTCTTCCTCGACCCACCATTCAAACCTCCAATGTGTTTTCGAGCGCGAACTCGCCGGAGCGTCGTTAATGAAGAAATGCCCTTCGGTGGGACGTTCTCAGTTGGCGCGAATGTGCCGTAATACCAACTCGAACCCAGCCAAGTCCGAAGCGTTCCATTATCTAACTGCAGACTGGCGCAGTTATAGAAACGAACTGAACGTGAAACGAACCCAAACAACGAAGGTGGGAAACGGGGGATGAGCAGACCAGGGCAGGGAATAAGCGAAGGATGAAATTAACTGTCGGTCGATCAACCCGGCTTGAAATTATTTATTGGATTCTCATCGGAAATGAACGAAAAAGGAAATATTAATTTAAAAAAAAACATTCATTTCTACGAGATAAACGAATTCAAACGTTTTTGAGATTATGTGGATTTTCATCATGCCCTTAAAGTCAATCAGATTCTAGTTTCGTGTCCAAGTAGATTACATAACCTAGAAATCCGTTTTCTCATCGGCACACAGTGGGGCAAGATTACTAAACAGTGTCGTTAATTCATAGTGATGATTTGGAGTGGATATTTTGATGTAACAAGATAGGTATGGCAAAAATAAAAAACTAATTTACTTGTTTAAGCTTTATGTATGTATAATATATAATATATAAGGTGCTACATTTTTTGTAAGAAACTATGAAAATCAAAATTGTATTTATATAGTTGTTACAGGTTATTGATTATTAAAACTACCCTGGGGAAACAACTAATAATAATAATAATCCAATGAAGTTGGCGTTTTTAACAAACAAAAAAAATTGCCCTAGGTCGGTACCGGAAGATTCTACTTTGCCGCAACATGCCTAGGGCGAGGGGCCAGACTAAGAGAGATACAATCCGCAGGGCAGCTTTGCGGCGAGCTGGTGGGCAGTGGTGACCCCACGGACCTGATCTCCAGGGAGAAGTCTTGTCCTTCAACCCCGGCTTGCGTCGAACTCAGAATGCTTTTGTCGCTTCATCCTGTTTGTGCCTTCCTCAAAAGATGGTGCTGGACAACCGGGAATGCTTTGTTTTATTTGAAGTGTAAGAAAGGCAAGTGACGTATCTAGCCACGTCTTATTTTTATCCCAAAACCTATCTTCCATGCGGTGCGC
>JAPYZJ010004347.1:0-15092 GCA_030522765.1 Ophioninae sp. B BG-2022a | reverse complement strand
AAACCTGCAAACCCAAACATACCTAAACAAACCCAAACTAACCCAAAAACTATTTTTTTCTTCCACAAGAAAATTTCGTAAAATCCCTTATCAAAGTGATTACATAATCAACATAACCGCCAAATTTTGGATTTGTTTGGTTTTGTTTGGGTTTAGGCTAGAAGTTGATGAGTTAATCTACGTTAAAATTTTGTTAGATAGATATACGTAAGAATACAAAATACCTCAGCTGTTTTTCAGGCTCGTCGAACTCTTTGGGCATAATGCTCAAAAAGTTTTCCACCTTGTCCCAAATAATCGGCGCTTTTCCTGTCCTCGGAAAATCAGGTTTTAACTTGTGCATCTGAGCCATACGTTTGGCGACCAACCAATAAACGCTCGGTTGCCTTACGCTATCCACCGTCAGTATATCACCTTCCAGGAATTCATAAGCTAGACCATTGTTGAAAGTCGCGTAAAGAGAGTGCGTATAGCCTGCCCTGTGCATTATCTGTAATCATAGCCAATGGAAGAAAACAACGATATAATCAATATCGAGTTCAAAACCAATCAAATGGAACTTTTCGGTCCATAACCAAATTTCAACGATTAACGCTAAAAATCCTATTCGGAGTTAAGCTTCCGTCGTCCATTTTCTTACCCTTATATTTCTCGCTTCGTCTTTGCGGTTTATGAGTAAATCTGTTTTGTGTCCGTAAATCCTTACTAAGATCATTTCGTCGTAACGATCCGGAATCCAGACTCCGACCAGTTTGTTGGTGAGTCCATTCGTAAAGACCTTCGATCGGGAAAACAATGAAATTCAAATACTCCATCGCACGTGTAATAATTTAATATCTTTGTCATATTCCGAAGTATATCGTATGTGGGTCAATCGAAAGAAGATATACAAGCTGGCGTTTAGATAACATCTTTTTGTCAAGACGGAGGGTCCCCTGAAAATAGTCTCGTATCTACATTTCTTAGAGCGATAAGAATTCCAGATAAGAGGTCCAACGATATCATTGAGTTATATACGTAAGAATTCATTTGAATATAATACGAAAAAACTCGTCACGCTTGAAAGAGGAAATTTCATGACGATTGAAACAAATTGAATGAATTGAAGAAGAATTGAAAATAATGAATAGAAGAGAATAATGATTAATACTTTGTCAACTTTTTTACGAATTTCTATCAATTTAAGGAAAATAATAATATTGAAGTTTTAATAAAACATACAACCAAAAGAAAGGCTTTCAATCGAAATGCAAGCTTACTAAAGCTTAAGCCGAAGAAGTTCACAATACCTTAAACTGGAATTTATCAAGCGGCCAGTCGGGTCTCAAACTCCTGACGACTTTGGTCGCGCCTTGGAATAGTTGATCCTCGTCTACGGTGATATCCAGATGTACTTCATTTTCCAGCTTTTCCATGCTGTACGTTTACCCCTGTAAAACGAAGCTGAACATTGGAAACCTCGTCTAAGAACCGACGTCATCAGATTTGCCAGTAAATCTGAACGAGTCGTTTCCGTTCTCACCGCGGTAAACTAAAGTACGCGGCAAGACCGAACTACTGTCCAAAAACGCGAAGGAATAGTACAGAAAATCAGATGGGAAATCCAGATGATTGGTGAAGTTCTAGAACCTCTTTTGACGACTGCGTACGATGGACTGACGAGAAAGAGACCGGTACAGGCAATTAGGCATTGATGGAGGAGAGGCAACTGTCGAGGCAATGATAGGTCTCGGTGTTTAGGCTGGACAGGAAGTTGAACGTAAAGAGGGTAATAACGGATCGCGACAACCCAAACTAGCTCATTCTCGGATACTTGTTCCGTGCACGATAGAAAACCTAATTATAGCATTAAAACGATCCGACAATCGTCAATTACCGAGTTTGACGAAGAAACTTTGGTTTTTTTCCGTGGCCAATAGGCGGCTCATCGAAGAGGTTGGATCAACGACCAAACCCAAACAAACCCAAACAAACCCAAACAAACCCAAACAAACCCAAACAATAGGTTTATCAATGTCAGGATTGTTAGGGTTCGTACCGCTTATCAAAAGTCATATCGATTATGGAGATTCATTTCCGAGAGCATCAACGAACACCGATTGGCTGAAAAGCGAATCGAATTGGATCGGACCAATCTCGTAGCGTATGCGAGAGAGGGAATAATACGGTCAAATTAATTCAATGTTACGAGCCGCGGGCAATCGAATTTTTCGATGTATTGGAACGTGTATTATACATATATAGGTTATGTATGCGTTATGCATATCGTCGTGTGACGTATCAGTGCGCCTGTCAAGCTCAGGGCCGTACTCGGAATTAAAAGTTTACAGACTACGATTAGCAACAAACCGGTATTCGTATCGAAAAGTAACGACTTACTTGCAGCGCACATACGTTGATCTTTTTTTTTCGTTTATCACCACACTAATTCTAGAAGTCTCATTATCCGTCGTATCATCAACCGTAATGAAGGATCGACGTCGAAATGTGCGTCATTCTCAGTAATTTCGGGTTTTTCTATCCGTAACGAGGTTAATTTCGAGCCGCCATCTTGTTTAGTTCAAAATCCACCGTATGGGTCGCACGGAGGTCCGCGCAATATGGCTCTTTAAATTCAAAGCCCAATGGGATAGACCTTGACCGCAAATATCTAGTTTATCGAACAAGCGGAAGTCAAACTTTGCCGAGTCGATAAATCTTGGTTTAATAATGAGGATGGAATATAGAACGAGGGAATAAGCTCGTTGAGGGCGTCCATTCAATGCTACAAAATCTCACCTTGTTTCGATCCCTCTGTTGGACGAAGCGTGATTTATAGCGATTTGGGCGGACGTAAAGAAATAAAAAATGAATAACGCTCTTTATGATTCGCGTGCTAGAAATTTTAGTTTCGAGTTATGGAATGGATTTAAAAAATTGCTTTTTCAGGATATACGGAATTAATCACAGAAAATATTTATCAGATTATTATATCGAAAGATATAAGATTATACATAACACTGTATATATATATATATATATTGAAAGATATAAATCGAATGACACTAACCTCGTGACTTTCCGTCAGCGCAATTGTTCACGCGATTCGAGACTGGTACACCGTGCGTAGCACGCTCGAGTGATTCCGCCGCTGCTTGTCAACATAAAAGCTTCAGAAACAATGACGAGTAGAGGAAAAAACGTCAACTTTGAATAACTTCGATAATCGATTTGCCAATATCGATTATATCGTATCGATATATCGATACGAAATTATCGATTATTTCGTATCGATATATCGATTCATCGTTCGTAAACTCGACGCTGATTGGAGGACATTTTGCCGCGTTCTCGAAGCGCGAAAAAAAAGTATCGCATAGGTATTCCGTCACGAGGAAAACGTCGGATATAACCGGTGTTTGTTTGGGTCAATAAACATCGAAGTGAAAACCGAATTGGCTGTTCGTTTTTCGTCGTTCAAAAAACTCTGATCGATTGTCCATTTGGATCGAATGATTTCCGGTGCCATCGGTGTCTTTGACGGAAACTTGACCCTGAAAAATGAGCGTTTCATCGGACGAGGAAAGCTCGGGGAGTAGCGACAAAGAGTATTTGGTCGCTTCGGACAAAATAGATTTCGATAGTTCCTTTTTCAAAGGAACAACATCAAAGAGCCAAGCTTTAACCTCAAAATACGAAAATGAAGGTTCCGAAGACGATTCCGAAGATTTCGACAGCGTTGATGACAACAAAGTCGACTCGGCGGCACTGTTGGCCCAAGTTATGAAAAACCTTGAAAAAGCCAATAATCAATCGCGCCAGGGTGATCCTGGAACTTCCGAAGAATCCAAACCGGAAACATTCGAAAAAGACAACAAAAGCGGACTTTCCGATGAAATCGCAGCTCTTTTGTTGCGCGGCGAATCTGGTCCGTCCGCCGTTGAAACGGATCGAAACGAGGAGGAGAACGACGCCGAAGACGCCAGACCGGCCGAATATACGATACCTAAAGAAGGCGTCAATATCGTTCTTCCCGGTAGCGTTGTATCCTTTAAAAGGCAAAATAAAGGCGCTACCAGCATAGAAGAAAAGCTTAGAAGGCGCATGAATCAAACTCTCAGATCTAATCAAATTTACATTCACAAAACGGGATTACTCTGCTGGCTAGCTCATGGCTTTCATCTTAACAGGGCCATCAACGATCCGGAAGTTTTGTCCACTTCTTTGTCCCTCGTACCTTCCACCGGTTATCCAAAAGGTCGTACCGATCTCAAGTATTTGGAACAATTCACCAAATGGTTCAAAAACTTGTTAAAACTGGAATTTAAAAAGGTAGACGAGAACGTCCGGACGGAAACTCTCCTGGCGAGGCTCAAAGATAGAAAAGTCCATAATTACAGAGAGCTGGTTCTCCTGTACGTCGCTACTTTAAGAGCTATCGGTAAGAAAGCAGGAAAAGACGCAGCCAAAAAACGTTTTTTCACGATTTTTTTTGGTTAAGAATTTCATTCGGGGAAAATGTAAGAAATCGGGCCTTGCAGTAGGATCTTTTAACTTCAGATTGGCATTTTTGATTTTTGGGAATATTTATAAATGCCGTTCCTGTTGAAAGCCTCCTGGAGATTGTTGAAAAAAAAAGTTTCCAGCGGTGAGCAAAATATAGCTAGTGTGGATAATCTAAGATGAAAAAAAATCAAAAAGATTCTTCCAGGGGATAGAGCAATCCAGGTATCGACCGAAGGAACATTAAATATTTCAATTTTCGAAAAAACGGTGGCTATGGAAAGAAATTATTTCGATTTTCGACTGAATTTTTGTTTTTTCAATCGTTGAAAAAAAAAATCGATCCAATTATCGGGAATTTTATTCCTTCGATCAATGCCTCAATAATATATATTCGACAAAGTAGCGTTAAATTGCAATTTAAAAAAAATCGCTTTTTTGAAACTTCTCACTACGTATATAACTCGTTGAGCTATCGTTCTTTGATTATTCCACCGCTTTCTTTTACCTTTTCAGGTCTGACTTGCAGGCTGGTGGTATCTCTGTGTCCGCCACCTTTAAAGCCGAGCGGAGATCAACTCATCCAGAATCCGAAGACTAAAAGCACCGACAAAAAGCCTAAAGAAAAATCTGATAAGAGCGTTTCGAAAAGTGTTAAAGGAACATCCAAGCGAAGCAATAAAGGGAAGAGCGACAAATCGGAAGGTGAGAGTTCAACGATCGTTCCTGAAAACAGCGGTCAGTTGGAAAAGAGTGCAAAACTTGACGCCAAAAAGAGAGCAGCGGACATTCTGGCCAAGTTCGCTAAGTCACCCAAAAAAACGTTGACGAAAACGCTCGTAGACGGGAAACCCAGCGAAGCGAAGAAAAGTCCTGATAAAAGTAGTTCCGACTCGAGGAGTCCGGAGAAAGTGAGATCCGGAGTGAAAAGTCCGGAACCAGAATTAGAAAAACTAAAGAATTCGCCGCTGGCTAAACGGTTGAGATCCAGACTGAAGGAAAACAGTTTACGATCAAAAAAACCGGAAGTGAGTAAAACTTTGACTTTCGAGAAGGAAACGACGAAAGTTGAAGCTAAATCGAGCAGAAGAACGAGATCAACGAAACCGATCGTTCCATCGACCAGCGAAAAAGCGGAAAGCGATTCCGACCAAGAAATCGATCCTCCTCGGAAGAAAAAACGCACTCTGACGAAAAATGTTAAAGCCGAGGCGTACAGCGATTCCGACCAAGATTTCGAAGTGAAACCACCCCCGAAGAGAAGAAAAATAATCAATGCGAAAACAGAAGTCAAAGCGGAGCGTTCCTCTCGTGATTCGATCGACCGAAGAGTTTTGTCCTCCGATGAAGAATCCGTTGAAATCGTAGACGCCAAAGGAGCCCAAAATATTTGGGTCGAAGTTTACGTCGAGTCTGAGGAAAGCTGGATCAGCGTCAGTGTACCCGATGACAAGATTCATTGCGTCAGTGACATATACGTAAGGATCGGATCAATAACCTATAAGGTTATACTTTAAATAATAAGGTTCAACCTTATTATTTAAAGTTGTTTTATTATTTATTAAAGTTTATTTTTAAAGTTTATTATTTAAGGTTTATTATTTTAAAGTTATTTTAAAGTTTAAAGTTTATTATTCATAAAGTTTATTTATTAGTTTTTTTTTTAAGTTTTGTTATTATAAAAATTAGAAAAAAATACGTTCACGTGTTTTTTTTTTTAATTCTTAAAAATGGATCCATCCGATCGAAAATTTTCAGCTGATTACCAATATCATCGAATTTTCGTCAAAAGCACTGCGGACAGCAAAAAATATCGTGTTTTTATGAGTTTTTAACGATTTTTTTTCATGGAAATTTTGGGTTTTGGGGAAATTAATGGTAGATTCGTGCTCAGGGGATAAAATTAAATGGAAATGGACCAATACAAAAATATAAAAAATCCAACATTTTTTTAGAATTTTTGGGGACATATAGTTTTTTTTACTAGATCATCGATAACTTTTTTCTTTTAGGATTTGGCACTCCACTCTGTGCTCAATCTCTTCGCTATGATTTTCTGTTGAAAATGCCTCTTGAAATATGAAGTTTCGATGATTTTTCGATTTTTGGCAGAATTTAAAAGTTCGATCATCGATTTTTGCAAATTTTTCCATACATACCCCTTTGCCTCTTTTTTTGCCATTTTTCAAGTTGACTTTCCGAGAAAACTATACGAGATATCGATACCTACGAGCTTTTAAAATCTTGTCATTTTTAAGATTTCGAAAAAGTGGCCGGAGAGGTCGAAAATTTTTTTTTTTCCATTTTAAAAGTATTAAAATAGTCTATTTCGTCGCAAATTTTCCGTTGATTACGAATTTCCCCGAGTTTTTGCCGAAAGTACAAAATTTTACTAGGAAAATGCAAAAATCCTTTCTAGAATATTTTTTTCTTCGTTACAAATCATTTTCAGTAGAAACTGAAAGAGATCTAATAAGTTTCATCTCTTCACTTTGTACCGGTTGATTGATTCTCACAACAAAATTTACAATCTTAGAAAAAAGCACCGAAGCCTGTGCTGTACGTTGTCGCGTGGAATTCCGTAGGCACCGTGAAGGACGTTACGAGAAGATATTGTCCCCATTGGCTGACGGTCACTCGAAAACAACGGGTCGATGAAAATTGGTGGAGCGAAACTTTGTATCCGTGGAAGGAAAAGGATACCGTGATGTCCAAAGCTGAAGACGAAATGCTTTTGCAACGGTATATCAATATTATTCATTTTTATGTTATATGGCATAATATTTATAAAAAAATCGATCGCGAGTCGAAATACACAAATTATTGCACAGCCGATGAGAATAATAATAATAATTAATATTATTATTATTATTATTATTACCTTATCAAAAAATTTGGAAAGAATTTAGAAAAAAAAGATATTTGAGATTTGAAAAATTCGAAAAAAATGCATGATAGGTTATTGTTAGGAAATAGAATAATAATAATTATTATTATTATCAGTATCTTATCACAAAATTTTGAAAAAAAGAATTTTCGACTGAAAATATTCGAAGAAAAAGAAATTTGAGATTTATAAAATTCGAAAAAAATGCATGATAGGCTATTTTTAGGAAATAGAATAATAATTATTATTACTATTATCGGTATTATTATTATCAGTATCTTATAAAAAAATTTGGAAAAAAAGAAATTTCGACTGAAAATATTCGAAGAAAAAGAAATTTGAGATTTAAAAAATTCGAAAAAAAATGCATGATAGGCTATTGTTAGGAAATAGAATAATAATAATAATAATTATTATTATTATTGATATTATATTACTGATAATAATAATAATTATTATTATTATCAGTATTATTATGATGAGTATCTTATGAAAAAATTTTGGAAAAAATTTGGAGAAATAGAAATTTGAGCCGAACAAATATCAAAGAAAAAGAAATTTGAGATTTCAAAAAATCGAAAAGAATGCCTGATAGGTTATTGTTAGGAAATAGTTTAGGAAAAATGAAAAACTGACATATCTATACGTTTTGCAGAGAATTGGAGCAACCTCTTCCAAAGACAGTGGGCGAATGCAAGGGGCATCCGCTTTACGTACTAACGAGGCATTTGTTGAAGTTCGAAGCTCTTTATCCACCGGAATGCGTGCCTCTCGGTCACCTGCGTACGGGGGAAGCGATTTATTCGCGTCATTGCGTTCACACTTTGCGTTCTCGGGAGACCTGGGTCAAAAAAGCTCGAGTGGTTAAGCCGGCGCAAGAACCGTACAAAATTGTAAAGGCTATGCCCAAATACGACAAGGTAATCAAGGTTATACTTTCCCACTGATTTCCTAAACGGCTCGTCGGAATTTCAACAAATTTGACTGGACAATGTCAAATTGATAGACGAACGGCGATCTTCTCCCTAAAATTTCTCAAATCGAACCCAAACAAACCCAAACAAAAATTTCAAATCCTATAACCACGCTGCGATCGCCCCGATGGAAATTATGTAAAATAGAGTTAGTTCCGTTCTGTAACCGACGCGAGTCGAGGCTGCGTCGAAGTTTCGGTTCATTAATTAAAATCTCTTAATTAAAGTAGTTAATTAACCCGTAATGGTCACCCGGGGTCCAGTGTACCCCAGGCAAATTTTGTAGGGATATATCATTGAGAATCGAACTTGTGTTGTTGTCCGAACCTACTCCAACACTATTTAATCGGTGGCGATGGTCAAAATGGCCTCAGTTGTTTCGCAGGTACCAAATAGTGCTCTTTATGAAAATTATATTTTTTTCTTGAAAATATACTGTTTATAAAATTTGAAAACGAAAGAAAAAACGATTATGTAACTTGAAAAACATATGAAATAGTATACTCGTGTAAAATTTATGTCATTAAATCTAGTAGAACGCAAATAGCAACAAGTTTTCGGCGTGGGGTCCACTAGACCCCGTGTGACCATTATGTGGCTTTACGTGACGTCATCATTACGGGTTAAGATAACTCAAGCGGAGAATTCATGAAAATTATTTTTTTTTTCTTGAAAATATACTATTTCAAAAGTAACATAGCGTAGGTTTTTTTACCGTATTGCAAAAATCAAAATTTATATGAATTTTTCTATGAAAATTGGGGTTTTTTTGTTATTTTTTCTGATTATTTTTTCGCCATATTAAAATTTGAAAACGAAAGAAAAAACGATTGTGTAACTTGAAAAACATATGAAATAGAATACTCGTGTGAGATTTGCGTCAATAAATCAAGTAGAACGCGAATAGCAACAAGTTTTCGGCGTGGGGTCTACTAGACCCCGTGTGACCATTACGTGGCGTATAGGAGGTGTGATAATTACGGGTTTTCAAAGTAATTAATTAAAAGTAGTTTACATAATTAAAGTAGGTAATAAGTAGTAACTTAATTAGTTTCGGTTTATTAACGAAGTTTTGAATCCTAATAACGCGAAAGCTCGAACTTCCACAGCTGTCGGGAATGAAGTTGAAAGATCAGCCTCTCGAGCTGTTCGGGAAGTGGCAAACGAACCCGTACGATCCACCGGAAGCCAAAAACGGCGTGGTGCCCCGAAACGAGTACGGAAACGTCGATCTCTTCCAGGAGTGCATGTTGCCCAAGGGGACCGTCCACATTAATCGTAAGTTAACAAAAAATGCCTCAAAATCCATTTTTTTTTACAATTTTATCACGAAAAACCAGTTTTGAAAATAAACATCGAACGCCCTTCGCAGTTCCAGGCTTGAATCGAGTCGCAAGGAAATTGAACATCGACTGTTCACCAGCCGTCGTCGGTTTCAATTTCGGCGGGCGTGGCGCGCTGCCAGCTTTCGAAGGTTTCGTCGTTTGCGAGGAATACGAGGATACCCTCCGCGAAGCTTGGGAATCCGAACAAATCGAAGCCAGGAAACGCGCCAAAGAGAAGCGGGAAAAGCGAATTTACGACAATTGGAAAAAACTGATAAGAGGCTTGCTGATAAGAGAGAGACTGGCGGCTCGATACGATTTCTCCAATGCGGATGATGAGACCAACGATCTCGACGCGAAAAAAGCTTCTTCGTCCACAAAAAATTCTAAACGCAAAGTCGGTAAAAAATAACCTAAAAAAAACAAAATCGGTAAAAATTAACCTTAAAAAAGTAAAATCGAAAAAAAAAACTAAAAAATAGCAAAATCGGAAAAAAAAGCATGGACTTAAAATTCGCATCGTTGCAATGCAACGAAATTTCTTTTCTCATTTTTTTTATTTCCTTAAATCTATTATTTGGCGAAATTTTTTTTTTTTCATGAATTCTAGGTTATCGCAATAAAAATTTCTACTTCGTATTATTGAGGGATTTACGTTACGATAACAGTGAAAGAGAAATAGAGAAATAAAATAATTATGATTTTCGTTGCGTCGCAACGTTGCGAACTTCAACCTCATAAAAAAACCTCAAAAACAGTAAAATCGAAAAAAGCAACATAAACTTGAAATTCGCATCGTTGCGACGCTACGAAATTTCTTTTCTCGTTTTTTTATTTTCTTAAATCTATTATTTAGTGAAATATTTTTTTTCATGAATTTTAGGTTATCACAATAAAAATTTGTATATTAATACAATATACAAATTTATACAAATATACAATATAAAAATCGTTCAATAATTTGAGCGATTTAAGTTACGATTACAGTGAAAGAAATAGAGAAATAAAAAAATCATGATTTTCGTTGCGTCGCAACGTTGCGAATTTCAACTTCATAAAAAAAAGCCTCAAAAACAGCAAAATCGAAAAAAACTAACCTCGAAAACCGCAAAATCCTCCAAAAGCTTTCTTCGAGAGTTTTTTCCATGAATTATTTATTCAAAGCTCAGCTTCTTTTCTGACACATATTTATTTATCTTCACATCGTTTTTTATTGTTTTTTTTTTACAACGAAATTTGCTCAACTCGCGAATATATGTACAGGCGACAATAATGGGTTAACGAAATTGCGTAGTTGGTCCAATTCGATTAACGATTCTCGTTGATAAATTCTAGATTCGAACGACCCAGTGCGAATATATCGAGTCTAGGGTTGAACGAAACGAAAAAATAGGGCTTTTCGTTTAACTCGTGTTACGTTTCAAGGATACAGAGCATGATTCGCCTACCTGTCCTAAATATAGTTCTCAATCGTCTAAACGGATTGTCTTCAACAGTTTTTTTTTCTTTCTTCCTAATAAAAATAATTTATGTACAGAATCTTTATATCTCGTGCCGTATATGTCATGTCTACGTGTGTCTCTGTGTAACGTTACGTTAATCTTACGAATACATTTTTCGCACAATCGTACCCTAGTTACGGGACTTTTCTACGGGATTTCAGTCTATATAGTTTAATGAACTTCCGAAATCCACTCAACACTCGAATCCACCAGAAATCGGGGTGGGGTAGGAAACTCGAACTTTGATTGACCAGAAGTCGAAAAATTTCGAAACTACAAATTTAATAAAGTAAACTACTAATTTACAACTAAAAAAAAAGAAACTACTATTTTACACAATTACTAAATTTACTAAATTTCGTAAAAAAATTTTTACGAAATTTGTTAGGGTTTGTTTGGGTTCGTTAGTTTGATTAAAAACCCTTGATTTTTAAAAAACCCAAACAAACCCGAAAATTGACAAAATTCGTAGTTTCGGAATATTCAAATTCGGGATTTTGAGCCTTCTGGTCATTCGAAGTTCGGGTTTCCTACCCCACCCCAGCCATGCCAGCGAAAGCACGAAATTTGTTTGGGTTTGTTTGGTTTCGTTAGTTTGATTTAAAACCCTTGGTTTCAAACAAACCCAAACAAACCCAAAAATTTACAAATTTGTAGTTTCGGAATATTCAAATATTCCCACCCCCAGAAATCGTGAAATTAAAACAGAATTTCACTTGTAAAATAAAATTCTAATCGTTTTTATTAATATTTCGAAATTAAATACAAAAAAGAATATTATATGAAACCGGCAAGCTAATTAAGCCTGAATTTTTTTTCCGTGATTTCTTTAAAAAAAAAAAAGAAAAAAACGTTTGACCGCGATATTTCGAAAAATATTATCGCTGATCGCCAAAAGTACTTTTGAAAGTTTTTTTCGGAATATGAGAAGAAAGATTTCTGCAATATTTCGGATTTCACCGAACGGGGATTTCGGAAGTTCATCGGTGTATCGTTAAATCGTTATTTCATCGACGAAACGTCACTTCCGTTACGTCGCTTCCTTACGAAATGAAAAACAACTGGTTTACTTCCTCGCTCGAAATGCACGATCATCAACGCAATCCCAAACCGGGATCGCGACGGAAAATAAAAAGTTTTCTCCGGAGGGGGGGTTGCGGTGAAATTGCGCAATCGACGGCCCAGAAACCGTCGTACCATCAATCCCATCGCGTTCAATCAGAAACATCCTGTTACATAAAGCAATTACTAATAATAGATGCACATCTGGATCTAATGGAGCTCAATGTCACGTCCCGCATCACTCAACGGAAAAACTTTAACCGACGATTTTTCGAAGAGTGCATTTTTTTTTCAATCCCGATTACACGAGTTTTCTTCAATTTGCGAAATTCCTGGAAGAGTGTAACGCGATAACGGCTAATTTGGGGTGAAAGCCAATTTTCGTCGCGTTTTCTCGAATTCGTCAAACGCGGAAGAAAACTAATGTTTATCGCTCGATTAATCGTACATTTTCATTTTTGACTCGGATCGATCGAAAAAAAAAACAATTTCTTCGCGTCTTCTTCGTAATTGACAAGCGAAAGAACGTTGCGAAACGAATTATCGGGTATCTCGATAAATCATCGTCAATCATGATCCACACGTCAATCAGTTGGTAACGGGCGCAATTTTGCCAACGTCACGCGGTCGGCTGGGTTTGCGGATCGAACTTGATTAAAAATATATATATATCTATGAATATGTATACAGGGTGGATCGATAACTATTGGCACTTTGGATATCTTCGAAACTACGAGGTTCACGGAAATCAAAAAAAGAATCCAACTTTGGATTGTTTGAGGTTGTTTGGGTGCAAAAGGAATCCAACGTTGGGTTGTTTGGGTCCAAAAAAGAATCGAACGTTGGCTTCTCTGGGTCTAAAAAAGAATCGAACGTTGGATTGTTTGGGGTTGTTTGGGTCCAAAAAAGAATCCAACGTTGGATTGTTTGGGCCCAAAAAGAATCCAACGTTGGATTGTTCGGGTTGTTTGGGTCAAAGAAAGAATCAAACGTTGCATTGTTTGGGTTTGTTTGGGTCAAAAAATAATCCAACGTTGCATTGTTTGGGTTTGTTTGGGTCCAAAAAAGAATCCAAAGTTGCATTGATACTGATCGTCTTAATTTAGAACACTTACTATAAACATAATTTTATATACTACCAAAACTGTAAGTATTATCGCCTGTACTTTCTATGACCTCGAATGACCTTGTGTTATAGATCATTGAAATCGTCCAAAGCTCCTCTACCTAATACAGAAAAAATAAAGTGCCGATCCATTTTATGAAACTTGGAGTAAACCTTTAAATGGATTTGACCTTCAAATGACCTTCAAGGTGCTAATAGTTATCGATCCACCCTGTATATGTGTACATATATATGTATAGATGTATGTATATACGTAATTACGGTAATCAGTGCTCTCCGAACAATCTGGAATTCGATATAAATCGAGGCCAACGATTTTCTACGTTTGATCGATACAATTGAACGTAAAATCGAGATAACTCTAAACATCGAGAATGAGGAACATCGTTACGTTCCAAATGGTAAACGAGACGAGTTTTATCGATGCAACGTGTCCTACGTTTTCATAAGTTTGTTTGGGTTTGTTTGGGTTTGTTTGGGTTATGTGTATTCGTGTACGCCTGCCTTGTTACGATGGCAGTGTAATAATTAAGATGTTCATTCAGTTTTCCCTTTTCTTCCTCGGAAGAAATCAGCTGATTTCCGATTCGCGGTTACCCAATTGGAGGTTATGTCCCAACGCGAAAAAATGCACGAAAATGAAACGGGGGTTTCCGTTACGTTCCTATGTTTTTTTTTTTAAGGACTCCCAACGTCTCACCGCTTCGCCAAAGACTTGTCTTTCTCCCTTGAATCCACCGTGCTCAATGCGATCCCCAGTTGCGCCGCGTAATAGGTCAGCATCACCGTCAACTGGAATTTCAATGTTTGGGTTTATTTGGGTTTGTTTGGGTCATTAAAGAATTTCATTTTTTCGAAAATTGAAGAAATGCTCGTTTCTTCATTTTCGAACTAAGCTTTACCGTGGCATAAGGCATCGGAGCGTAGAAATGATGGAATCCTAAAAGCGCGTCCGATATTGCGAAGCAAACGCTTCCCATTCCGCTGCACAATTTCGTCCAAGTCCAAGGTACCTGAAAATCACCGATCGGAAGGTCTTCAAACGTTGATGACGTCCCTAACCTCCCAGGGTCCAAATAATCATAATTTTGAACTCAATGGCGATTAGTTAAGGGCATGACGAACATAACCTCACAAACTTTCGAAATCCGTTTTCTCAGCGTCAATTACGTTTACGGCGAAAAATAGAGCATCAGTTTTTATACAATTCATAGAGACAGAAATAGATACTTGAATTTTACGATAAAAATGTTTCGTCCTTGAAAAATTACGATTTTTCAATTTCGACTATCTCTCTCGCACTCGTGTGTCACGTGGTACGTCTTCGACATGTCCTTAAGGGCATGACGAACAAGCCTCCACTTCGAAATTTTGAAACCACTATTCTCTCAAACGGCTGAACCAATCGGTTCGAAATTTGTTGTGTGCATTAAGGGCGATGGCACCGAGGACCACCCGGTCGCCATTTTCAATGAAAACGTTTTATTCTTGAGAAATCGCGGTTTTAAGGCGGTCCTTTAGTTTCTCGGGTCGACAAAACCGATTTTTTTTCATAAATCACATCTACAACGTGTGTAGAAAATGTATGCCAAAGGATTTTTCGATATTCGAAGTGGTTCACAAGTTACGGTCCTAGGAGCAGGTATACGGTTAGTATAAATCACATGCGCGAACTTTCAAACGCGTTTTTCTCGAAACACCATTTTTCGAAACGGTGACCACGATATTTCAGAA
>JAPYZJ010004346.1:0-16468 GCA_030522765.1 Ophioninae sp. B BG-2022a | reverse complement strand
GGGTCGCTCTAGAAAAACGTAAATTCAGTTAATGACTTACGAAGGATCGCCCATTTTATATTTCACTTAACACTTTCTTGCACGCGAAGGTCCTTGATCCGCTGTATTCAGTCGAGTCTTTCCTCGCAATAACCTGGCCGGAGCATAATGCCCGTCCTTTCTCCGGGGCGTAAAGAGACGCATAAATTAAAAGGGAGGCATTACCGAGTCTTTGTAACGCACACCTCGTGTTTCCCGTCCCACCGTTCCATGATAGTCCGCGATGGAGACTGTCAAGGCTTTTCCTCTGGATTATTCTCCACGGTGTAGCGACTCGGAGCGAGAGAGAGGTGAATTTTGTCCGTAATGCGGAGCGAAAGACCAAAAAGTCTCGACTAAAAAAAAGTTCTCCACGAGTACATGGAAGGTCACGAGTTGAGGTTATGTGCTTACTCCATGTGAAAACGAGGAAAAGATGTTCTGTATATACGTACGTGTACATCTCCTCACTTTGTAATGCTCCTCCTTTGCCTCGGCCATTTCGTCCGAGAACAGACAAACGGACCAACCCTACAAAAACTTCGTTATGCAGAATTTCTTTTTCAGTCCAGACTTTCAAACAATCGTGTTCTTGCTTCAAAAACACGATTTTTCGTCTGATACGTCCTCCGACATTTTATTTCTCTTTTTAATATTCTCTGAAATTTGACAGATGCACATTTTTTAAAAATTCGAATCAAGTCGTAAAATGAAGTATCAGAAAAGGTATTTTTGACCTCAACGGATTCCAAATTTGGGTTTGCTTAGGTTTGTTTGGGTTAACGATCCATCGACGCTTCCAATGTTTATGCCTACCCTAGATTTCTATACGACGAGCCCGGCACCCTTCTCCACTCCGTAAACCTTAAAACCGCCGAAATTGGGGGATTCGTTGAAACCAGGGTTTAGCATTGAGCCCGTGGTCAATCGATAGCGTTAAGGTATTCCGAGCAATTCCGAGGGCTGTTCAATCGCTCGGAAAATAAAATTTTAACGCATTTCATTTCGGCCGAGTGATCTCGGGCTGTTTTAATCCGCCCTTTTTTCACTTTTCTCCCTCTGGCACGTGTTCGTGTATTTGGGCATTGCAACGGCCTCGCGCCTCCCGAATCTCATGGGAATGGTTGAGAGGAGAAAAAAAAACGTAGGAAAGGGAAATTTGTTTCGACCAAAGCCGAAGTGCTTCGGCCGCAGAGCCTAAATTGTACAGTAAAGTGTATACGCGTATACACATGAGGATTTTCACGAGAGTTGAATCGGATTGGGTCGAGATACAATTTTCATGCTACTCCAAATGCCGTTCCTTCCAAACCTGTACTAGTTCGCTGAGGAGGGTTGTTCACCTCAAGAACCAATTTCTATTCGAAAATACGCCAATAGGAGACTTCTCGGCTGATGGAACAGCCAATTTCGATGGAGTCAAATAATCAATCGCTGATTCGCAGATCGTTACCCTTCAGCGAATAAATAAAACCTAGTGATTTCCATGGAATTTTCCATCCATGCGTTTGGGTCTGTTGTGTATGGTATGTTTGCCGTTTGATATAAAAGAAAATGGGCCACTACTGGGCTCGCGTGTGATACTAGGTCGTTTAAGGTAATGGCCTCGAGGCCATTCTCCGCGACGCGGACCAACCTCGCGCGCACACACACACCCCTCGCCCTTATTTCCTTCAATTTTTTTTTCTTCTCGCCCACTTTCTGCTCTCATTCCAGGCAGAACACTCGAAAAATCAGTAAAAGTACTAGAGTCCACTCGGAGGCAACGAACCCTCGCTCCATTGACTCCTTTGTCGACGGTATCGTCATCGACTTATCCACGTGGAAGTTTTATCGCTGAACAAACGCCCGAGACTCGCTCACTTCCGGTCGCATCGTCCGAAGAAAACGTCTTATCTTATCGGCTTCCGTTTCCCCCGAGCCCCTGGGCTAATTAAATTTAATCTGCGGGGAATTTATTCGGTCATCAAAGATGTTTCAAGATCTTTGATGTTGAAACCTTGTTCTTCTCCACCTGGAGCTCTTGCGTGCATTCGTCCTTTTATATTTTGATTGTCCATTTGATCGTTGATATTTTCACTTGAAATACCGTTGCGACGAGGGGGTGAACCACCCCCGTCCGAGCTGACTGAAGCGTGAGAAAGCTTCAGGTGGACTGTCCCGATGAGAAGCATTGCCAGCTCGATGGTGGATGTCTATCGAAAGTGGAACCAAAAGTGAGAGATAGTGATAAAACGCAGCAGACGTGTAGATAAAGAGGGAGCTGGAGAGTTGGACGAATGGACGGACAGGTAAACGAAGAGAGCGCTAAAATGGGGATTTGTGGGTGGCAGCATGGAGCCAGCGTTTGGACGTTTTTGTACGTCCAGGAAAAACCACAACATAATAGAATTGGTGACAGCGAGCGAAAGTGACACTGACTTCCGCGTTTCCAGTACCAATTTTTCTCCGAATGGCGATCGAACTGATCCCAATCCCTGACAGTCCAATTCATTGCTACTTTGCCATTTGGGATACGTATACGCGTGTTCATAACACTCGATCGAAATTTTATTTTTTCAAATGGAACGATGGGCCTCAACTGATTTGTTTGGATTTCCGAACAAAACGCTTTGCTCGGAAACCCGGAATAGGAGCTTTCTGCTTTTTTTTCCCTTCCAACGTTCATAAGTTTGGATAACGAAGCCCTGGAAATACTCGTACAAGAAACGCGGCTTAGCTCACACGATGCCCAGGCTTTCGATCCGCACCGGATGCTGTTCTCCCATCTTTTATTCTCCATCCTTCCCCCTTGTAATCGTCTTTAACATCGGAATTGCCGTATTATGGAAAAATTTAATTAGCTTCTTGGCCGCAGCGCGCACGTACCGGCGAAAGATAATAGAAGGTCGAGGATGCGAGAGGGGCTGTGTGTTGGCGCGCCAAGCTCACGTTGAATATGAATATGCGACCTCTTTTGTACTCGAGAGTAAAAAATTGTTTGAAAGAAAGAAGAAAAAAAAGTAGTTATAAAAGACGCACCAGCGTAGACCGTAACATTTTCCTGTTTTGAATGCAATAAAAAATGAGAAAACCTCGCATACGTATTACGCGAAGTATTTTATAGCTCGACGTGATCTCAGTGTTGATGATCCCTCAACGTTTCTTTTTTCCTCTTCGATAATAAGGTGCTGGATAATTTTTTGTTCCCTTGGATCGCCATCGTGGAAATTCTTTCGATCTTTCTCATAATTATTAACATGCCGTTAACCACTGAGCAAAACTTTCGCATGGCTGCCAGAAAAAAGTGTTTGCACGACGAAAATTAAGCATCCCGAGAAACTTCTTTCGATTTGGAAGCAAAAACGCGATGCTGACAATTCACAAATGAAAAAGGCTGAATTTGAAGATTCCGCATATTACCTCACACCAAAAACTCCGAGATTTTGCTTGTTCAAACGGGTACTAATTACACTAATTAGTACGGTAGTAAAAAAAAATTTTAAACGAAAGCATATTTCCTCAAGCCAGAAGTGCAATGATGATCTCTTTGTATTTCACTCACGAGATGTGCCTTTTTCACATACATTGTACTAATTAAGGTAATTTGACTTGTGCCGGATTGTTATAAGAAAATCACTTGTCGAAATCTTCATTAATGAGTCCTCTTTACTATATTCGATAGAGATGAATTCTCCATTGTTCAGTCCGGTGATTGACGTTGATTTTCGGATCGCAGTCTTCCCCATTATCCGCGTTGAACACGCTCTGATCCGTTGAAATTCTAAGCTGTCTTTTTTATCCATTATCACATCCGAGCTTAACGAGAATGTAGAACCAATAAAATCGTACATAGACTCCCAGTACCGTCGTCGTTTCCGTTAAAGCGTTTGGCGAATTTAAAGCTCCAGATTAACTTTAACAGATTAACAGACTTAATTAAAAAGATTATCAAAATTTAAAGTCAAGATGATTAAAATTCATTTATGAATATGTTTCTGCGTCCATTAATAAAGTCATGTACCAAATTCCTATACAGTGGATTGATAATTAAAGCAGTTAAAGCACTCTTGTGAAAAACTGTTAGAGGTCTCACCTGGGTCCCTGAAACAAAATACAATTTAAAAAAAAAACCCATCTCAGTGATGATCCCAGGGTTTCGACAGAATTGACTCAGTTGGCTCATTACAGCCAAGTATTAAAAGAACCGCAGGGATCCATAGCTCAATAACGAAACGATCGTACAATACATACAACCCCAACGAGCCTCGCTAATACCCCAGTTAATTTTCATCGAAATTCCGAACCGAAGGTGTCGAAGCTGCGAAAGGGTTAACAATTGTGAACACAGGTAAGACAATTCCCCAGATCGTGTCTTATCGGAGCTCAAAAGGGGTTATCCTCGCGTACACATTTCTCTCTGTCGATTCGTATTACTCGCTTCTCCGAACTCGGGCTTTCTCTTCCGTATACAATTCCCCATTGCCATTCGCTTAACATCTCAGCCCTCACCCAGGCATCCCCCCCCCCCGCCCTGCTTACCATCCCTTACCCTGAGCACCACCTTCCAACCCGTATTCAACGCCGAGCCCTTTTCTGCATCTCCGTATCCGGTCTCTCGCTTTTCCCCTTTCCCCTCGGCCTCCTACGGTCCATTGTGTCCTGTTCCGTCCAGCCGGACGCCGAGCTTTCATCCGGATTGGAAATCGTAAGCATCCTCGAACGCGTGACCTCGCGCGCACCATCGAGTTTGCTGCAGTACTTGTACCGGCTATGAGAACGGTAAGACAGGATATGCATACAACCTAGGAGGCCAACAACTGGAGGACCGTCCCAGGACAAATGTACGCGTGTATAAATGCGGACGTTGAAATATACAGAATCTCGAAGGCTGCTGGTCCTGTAACACCGGTACCCTCTTATTGTATACGGGACAGGAAGTAAATGCACCAAACTCGTCCCTCCTTTTCAACGCTTCCCTTTCGTACTTCTCCCTGAATGCACATGTTTACTTTTATATATATATTCGTGCATGAAAATACGGTTGGATTAACCCGGGCGAGCCATTAGCTTGATTTGGATTAGATAGGATCCGGTTTGTTGTGATCTTATCCTGGGCGATAGGATAAATGATAATGCAATATCGTATGGAATGGATAGCTAATAATCAAATAGCTAGAAATCACTGAGTATAGATTATAGATAATTCAATAGAAATTATAATTTATATATTCGGTTCGTTTGGGTTGAATTCTCGCTTTTCTTTGTTGTAAAAATGACTGTTTTACTTTTTGAAAATAAACGGTTAACTCAAACACGATGGTGGGAGGTTAGGAAAGAATATGGAAAGCGTCACGAAAAGGCCTATCTCGAAGTCCGCGTGGTTTCGGGGCTGACGATTCGAAAACGCAGAGGGAGCGCGTCAGGGCGTTCATCTCGGGCGCCATTCTCCATTCTGGTGTACACGGCATGTGGTAGTAACGATCGTCGTCATTAGCAATGCTAATGCATCTTTCGTCTCTGATGAGGCGCGGTCTAACGCACCCTCCCTCTCCGATTATATATGTTCCGAGACCCGATGCTGGTGAGCCCTCCGTTTTCACGAAGGCCCACCCCCTGCCGCCCTCCTGAGAACCGCCCGACCGCTTTCCCCGCGTATGTGGATGGCGATCGCTGCCAGGCGCGCAAGGTTGCATCGCCCGTGAGATTCAACGCGTCAAGTGACGTTGGTCACGACCTTTTGCCCGAGAGTTCCTCATGGGTGAATGTGAGAATGGACCAATGGACGGAGGGCTGAAAATCGATGTTTGGATTTATAAGATACGCCCTTTTGGCGTTAACGCGTGTACAGTGTCATCTCGGTCTATGTCTCTTCTCCATCCTTGGCTATCTTGATGAGAAACCCCTTCGTCCCCTGCTCTTGCTATCTCTATCCACCCCCCCTCCTTTTCTCTTGGTCCGGGTCATCCTTGCAGCCCCCGTGCATTTCTCGACGAGGCTCTCCCGCTCCCTTTCCTCGGACACGCGGTTCGCGTATACGTACAAGCCGCAGCATAATAATACCGTACCCGTAACGCTTCCTGTACACAGGTAATAGTCGTTATCGTAAATTGTGGAACAAGATCGAGGTGAAAGCGCCCACGAGTCTCCGCTAGTTTGCCCCCCATTATCATTAATTAAGCATTGTTATCGCTCTTGTTATTACTTTTGAAAATGTGATACAGCCGAACAAAATTGTCGCTACAGTGGAAATTTCGAGTAATTGTTTGCGCGGCTTAACGAACCTTTTTCGGCGGTTCATCGTTTGCGAGCAACGTGCACAATTATGTGTCAGTGCGAAGAGACAAAGAACCCGATTGACCCATGATTGCAACAACCATCGGTCGCTTTCCAATTATCTCTTTCTGAAGTGGAAAAGACTCGGTTGATGAGTACAGTTCAGACCCTCATGCGAGCTCACAGTTCCGTTCAACATTAGTGGACTTCAGAGGGCTTAATGTATTGTAAAGCATTGGACATTGTGAACAAAATTTCGATGCCTAATTATCCAAAAACACTTTCAATGCTACCCTTCAATGCCAATTAAATCTACCGATAAATCTCCGGATAAAATTTTTTACTGGTATTGTAGTCTGTCTGACCAGAGCGTGTACGACGAAACTTAGAGATGCATAATAGAGAATATTTTAATACATAGTTGAGGCATCACGTGTCGTAACTCATGCATATTTATATATATTTTTAGAGACCAATTGTCTGCGACGAAAAGTTGTTTCAAAGACATTTAAAAAATGAGATTTACATGTTGAGCACTGATTACTCTGACTTGTATACGGCCGGATTAAACGACATCATTATTTCCGTGCTGCTCTTTCAGACTGCACAACGACAAGGCTGGCGGAGCCTGGTGTCCCAGAAACATGGTCACGAAAGAGGGCAAGGAATTTCTCGAAGTGAAGCTCCACAATCCTCGAATAATTACGTCGACCCAGACTCAAGGTAGATTTGGCAATGGACACGGCGTCGAGTACACCGAGGAGTACTTCATCGAGTACTGGAGGCCGGGTTTCAACAAGTGGGTGCGGTGGAAAAATCGACGGGGTATGCACGTAAGTGCTCCGTATCGTACGAAAAATACACTTGCCCTATTATTCATTTTTTTCAATCGATCGAACCCACAAATTATTCGTTTTACATACAATATTTTAATAATTTTTCGAATAATGACGATCGCTATTTCTATCCGCAATAATGAATGGAGAACGGTGGATATTGGTTTGACCCAAATCCGTTAATAATTTTTCAATAGCCATCTTTTTCAATTCGATATTCGTCGGTTTCGATCGGTTTGATGATATTTTCTTGTCTCGTATCGCGTGTACCAATTATGATAACGAGGGTGGCATAAAATTCGTGGTTAAGTGGTGAACACTTTGGACTCCGATATTACAGTGAATCGTATAATACCGTAATTATCGTCATCATCATTATCATCGTTACGCTGATCGATTCGTTTGCGAAACTTCACGTAGACAATTTAATTGACGAAGCTTGTATATCACTTCTGGCCCACTCTATTTTACTCGTACCATGCTCCGCGTTACAAACAACATATATTCACAAACTTGTGACGGAATGGTGTACGTTCAACGAGGGAGCATAGTACCCTTAAAACTGCACAACGGCTCAAAATTTTCATTCTTTCGATCGACACAGTTCGATGCAAACTCAATTGCAAATCGACAGCTATTAATGCGTGTCAATGTCGTGTCAATAATTACATTGAAATACTATTTTATTTTTATTACCAATTTTCGTGTGTGAATTCCGCGCCGTGAGAAAAAAAAAGCTTCTCGCATTAACCCCGATCCGAGGTGTTTTATCCTTCGAAAGGGTTAATCCACCCGCGCCCTTCCGAGGGCCCATTGTCACGGATATTTGCACAAAGTGCGGATCCATGGTGCATACGTGGAGATACTCGAGGGAAAAAAGTGAAAGCCGAAAGCTCTGGGGGAAAAGAGGGAAGGAGGAGGGAGAGTGTTAAGGGGAGTGCGAAACGCACATCAGAAGGGTCTGGACTGTAAATACGGGTCGGTGATTGTAGACCCAGCCTCAACCTGCCTCGGCGTGTGATCGAGCTCTGTATCATTGTGCCAACTTCGCACTATCGAGAATACCAAAAATCTCCAAACTCGACGATCGATTTTATTTATTTATTTTTTCGCCTCTTCCCGTTGTCCCTGTTTTTACGTTTTTCTTCGTCTTCGCTTCCGTCTAACCCGTATATGACTATTTTTCGCTCCTTTTTATTCAGCAACATTTATTTCGGCTCCTTCCCTCCGTCCACCGGTAGGGGAAGCTTACTTTGAATACGGTACGCCGTGTGACATCCCGTTATCGCGTGCCGTACGTGACTCGAGCCCTATACCGGCATTTTGCCCGTCTGTCGAGCAATTTTGCCGTGTTGCCTCGGAAGGGGCTCAGGGAATATGAAAGGCAACGATGGACGACTGGGAAGAGAACCAGGACGAGCGAAAACAGGAGAAGTCAAACAGCTAGAAAAGCAAGGGAGCGAATAAGTAAAAACACAAGAATGACAGTGAGAGAGTTAAAAAAAAAAGACACATTTTTCATTCGAAACGATTGTCACGCGAAAACAAATTCCATTTGCAAACAATCGGTGCTCGTGCTTTCACGGGAAGGCGATCGTGGGACGATGCGACTATAAATGGAGACCAAATTGAAGTTTTATCAGTGTTTTAGTGGAAGGTAAATCGTTAAAAATTTGAAGCTTTTTGAATTTTGGCTAAACCGAGAATGTTCAGGTCGAAAGTGACAACAGCCTCCAAAAGCTGGTAGCATTGAACAAAGCCCCGATTGGGTTCTTGGCGAGCATTGAGAATCACTATCCAGCTGTTCTATCGTTCCCATGGCCAAAAATAGGATAAGGGCGGAAGGGCAACTCGGGTTCGAAACTACCCCGTGTACAATTCGCGGATGTACCTTCGCCAGGTTGCAATACCCAACGGAGGCGTTACGTTCTGTTTATACAATAGCGGAGCACAACTACTGAATTACGAAGAGACACGCGAGCAGACGGGAGACGACGCGAGTGACTCACTTGCCGCATATACAATCCGCGTGTATGCTTTTCCCACTAGCCTCCAACCCTCTTTGCTGTTACTACTGATACTCCAGCTATGGCTCTATGGCTGTTGTATATTTCGTATACAAAGCGTCCTGCTGTGTCCGCGTTAATGAAACACGTCCAACGTTGGCAATTGTCCCACCGCAGACGGACGAGGAAGAGGTCCCTTTTACCTCTTCCCTCCTGACCCACGCCCTTTCTCTCTCGCGGTCTCTCTCTCCCTCGCGACTTCCATCCAGCCACCCAGAATGCCGGGCACAATCTCCTCTCGCCAGTCCCTCTTACTCCACCCTGCGAGTCTAGGAATATCCCTCGGCCCGTCAAGTCGCGGCGATGAAACCGCCTCATCCACACTCGTCCTCTTTCCCTCCGTGTGAATCCCAATGAGACACACGGAGATCTACAACGTTACCTCGGAATACAGCCAGAGACCCGATGCTCCATACCGGCTTACGGACGTTCGAGAATTGGATGAATAATGGTTTATCCCTCGGACCTCAAACCTCCAAACCTCCCTCCGCAATAACCGCTGTCTCGTGTGGGCTAGCGAATTGAGAAGGACTCCGGACTTGCCTGACCGAAATTACCTGTTGGTGGGTTGTACTAAGCTGATTCGTGGGAATCGTAAAATTGGAGGTTATGCTACCAGCTAATTAGGAATGACGATTGTTGTTCCTCAACAATCGAATTTTTGGTGCTCAACCTCCAATATACTTCGGTTTACTTCTTCCAGGTTGTCGAAAGTCCTCCCCACTTCCGCTAGCAACTTCCAACACTTCCGCTAGATATCAGAAGTTGAAGAACTCTCGAGGAATGTAAAATGAAAAAGCCGTGACTGCGTGACACGGAAGCAAATGTAACGAGGGAAAAAACTTTGATCAATCCAGAAACGCAAATTCGTTTCTATATATACCTAGAAATATCTAATTTAACTGGCGAAATTTCCCTCGGGTCTAGGGTGATAATCCCTGCCTCGCGGTGTTCTTTTATTTTCCGATAACTCTCTGATAGATCACTGAACATCCAGTGAATCGACAGAGATGACTCGGAGGAGGGCTAGGCGAGAAATAACAGTTTCCATAGGAGAAGCACCGCGATTGAGCGAACGCGAGATAAACGTATCGAATTTTAATCAATCACCCATAGGGACAGCCAATTTCAAAGCCAATTAACATATTCATTCCGGTGGGACGAGCGATTGAGGGAAGTGGGGCTGAGGCGTGAGGGACTCGAGGTACCGGGCTAGAATGCCTTTTCCACTTTTAGCTGAATGGAAAATCACCCGAGAGGAAAAGAGGTGGAGATTCTCTCGTATAAAACGGATACTCGATAGAGGGCACGAGGGGATTTATGTAAACCAGCAGCAGTCGAACATCGTATCAACAAACGGGCTATGGATGAGAGATGATTTTTAATCAAAAGCCACAAACGGTCGCCTTCTTTCAATCAGTTACTGTTGCCACGAACTTTTAGGTATTAATCGTTGCCCAACGATTGCTTTCCTTCCACCCGCTGTCTTCTGTCAACGCTGTCGTCGCGTGTATACTGGATGACATTTTTCTGAGACGGTATTTTCAAGAACTTCCTGGGCAAAAGATTTATCTCGTGCGGTCGTGGTCGCTGGCGTACCCGTTAAACCTTTCGAGTGCCATTGGCATGTACCAACGGATTGGGGATTATTGACGACGAACGTGGACATGCTATTAGCGGATTACTTCTCGGTCCGAAAACAATTTTCCCGCGCCTTCTTTTCCGTCCCATCCGTCATCCTATCCATTTTCAGATCCTGAGCCTCGTCGTCGATAAAGTCTGTCACTGGCTGATGATCGACGCTGGATTTCCCTGGAATAATCGCAACTCCTATCAGAGTTAGGAATAGATCCATCTTTCGTAAATTTCAGACTTGGCCGGATGACCGCTGAGTCTTGATGGAGTCTCAGCCTCGAGAAGACCACGGTGCACTCGTTGAAATGATTTCCAAACGTTCGCAACTTTTTGGTCTCTTCAACCGAAAGAATCGCGGGAATCATCGGGTGCACGAAAGCCACCCACAGTGTCCCAGCGTCAATTTAAACTTTGCCAGTCTTGAGGAAACTTTAACAATCGTTGAAAGCTCGAAAGAATCGTCGACCAGTTCTTCCGGCTGGTTCATACAAAATATACGTGCAAGTTCATCCGCTCCGTTCTGATTGTTTCGAGGATGGACGTATTCTCGATCCTTGTTGATCCAATCCTACCCTTGATCCGAGCCAACGAAACGATGATGAACGCGAAAAGCCTTCCAGACGTTTTTGTCCATAACGCGTCCCCAACAATTCTGAACGTGCTCGGGTACCAGCTAAGAAGCCGGGACGATACCGCTGGAGTTTTCGTAAGCGGAGCAATGATTTGCTTCAAATAGGAAAAAGCGATAGCAATTACCGTGGCAAACAGATTAATTCCCCGGGAAAGTGAGGTCGGAGGACACGGCGATGACTGCAGGAGTAATATCCGTTGAGGGCTCAGACCACGGAGTGGCTCAAAGTAATTGCGGAAAGATCCCGGATCATCACCGGAAATGAAACGTGGACGAACCCAACGACGTCGTTCTCCATCGTTTTTTTCTCCCCCCTGCCAGGTTCATACCCTGCGCGACCCCGTCCTGTTTTCTCAGGCCTTCCAGTGTCTTTTCTTTCTCTCGGAGCCCGGAGTGTTTTCCTTCACGGAATCCCTGGTAAAATCTCTTCCGTACGAAGGAGATTCTAGTTTACCTTGCGAAAAGACAATTAAGCTCGACCCAGTGACCCGCGGAGGTTCATCCGTTGTTGTATCGCCGGGAACCTCTTTTCCCACAAATCGCCACGTCCTTCGGGAACGCTTCGGTAAATAATTCAGCAAATAACGAGATACAAGTTGGGCATTAAATTTGATCAGCTTCGTAGCATCAGCGAGCCACTGAACCCTATCAAAACTACTCGAAACGTCTAATTAGAAACTCCCGATCTTTCATCATGTTCCAAAAATAATCGTCAAGGACTCGACCGGATTTTCCGATGTTTCCTCAACAAGCAACTCGAAGCTTCGTTTCAAGACGCCTCGACCTAGAACTCGAATATGAACATTCGGATCGGCATAAATTGGCGCATTCCACCTTCTCGATGATTCCTCAGATACCACGGATTCTCATGAATTTAACGCCTCGTCGTAACATAATAGTACACGATCCGGCAGCGAATCGACTATCCGCCCTCTTGTTTATGACTGTATTAATTATTCGTGTCGCGTAACCAGGTAAGATCCGCTCGTATCTCCCTCAAGAGCACTGGTGGTTGTTCCTCCGTGATACAACCTTCAACCAGGCGCCGTCTCTAGTGCCAACCACCTAGTTGCATCGCATACGTGATCTCGTGGCGATTCGTTTGGGCTCGTATTCCTCGCTACTTTGGCCGCCATTCGAGAAGCCTCTGATAGCATCTCTCAATGGCCGGAAACCTTTGGACGACCACGAGAGCACGTTTCGTTCCATGGGTGGAAAATGAACGCAAATTAGCCGGTAGGCTCCAATGATATCGAAGGTCGTGAAACTCGAGGAGGTCGTACACGATCGGTAATCCAGTATCGTACTTGCGAAATTCGTCGAACCACGAAGGGAGTCACTGCGTTGAAACTCGAGGACAAAGGCACGACGCTACTCCAATGGAAGCGAGATCCTCGATATCGAACACTTCCGAAGATCCTCAGCCATTATATTAGCTATGAGACACCTGCGCCACGCACTATCATGAGAGAGCCTCTCGATTAGCTACGAATGTCCTTCGGTCTTAGCATTTACGGTAACCACCGATGGATCGTGTGAATTATATGGGTTCTCCTCGTCATGAGGACATTTGTGTTTTGTTGCAACATTACGGCACTCCCTGCGGCAGCTCAGAATCCCGTGACTAAAATACTTCCCCTTTTTTGCCACGACTGAAAGTCCTAATACTCAGCTTCATATTCAGGAAGCGAAAAAACGAGTTCTTTTTTAGTAAAAAATTCAAATGTAAATAAATAAAAGTTCAATTATCAGTAAATAATTCAGTAGCTGTAAACATACGAGTCTAACACGGTCGCTTATGAGGAAACAGCGTCTGCAACATTAATAGCATGAATCTAATTAAGCTATCAACCGAAGCTGAACTTGACGTCATTGGGGATTAGTAAACGTTGGATAGGAAGGTAATCAGCTATCAGGCGGATGTCATTGGAATTCGAATATTTCTTGAAACGACTACCCCCAGAAGAGTATAGGTAAAGTGGGATGGTAAGCTTGTTGGATAACACAGACTGGCATTCATACCCTCTTCCGTCGCGGCAACATTGCCGAAGCTCTCCGCTGTAAAGAGTTAAGGCTCAAATTTACATTTAGAGAAGCTAGCAGAAGGAAAATTCTGAGGGAGAGAGAGAGCGAGAGAAATTGAGGTAGTAGAAGGGGAGAGAACGATGACACGGACACCTCGCAGTGCACGTTCCTGCTGTTGTATACTAATCGGATCCGGTGAATACGAACCCCCGAGAAAATGGAAGTTCCGACTGTCTGCATGAACCCGGTAGAATTCGTCGCGAGAAATTCGTTCGCCCCCCCCAAACCCCTTGTTCCAACAATTTCTACTCCCCGCCCGCCTGGCCCACCCCCTTCGTTGATTCGGCCCCCCCCCCCCCCCTCCTACCTCCCCTCCAAAAAGACTATAAAATATGACAAACAAACGTACGTACGTTCTGTCCACATATACTAAGAGGAATCCAAGTCCTGAATCTGAGAAGACTGGATCGCAGATTAGGCTTGAAGCTTTGGACCTCTTGAAAGCTTTTCCAGTCGTTGACAACATCTACAGGACGACGAATACCAAATAGCCTCGAAAGAAGTTCCATTGGGGATACAAGATGACGGAAGTAGTCGAAATACAAGAGCTTGCGTCCAGCGAAGTTAAATTAGTCCTGAGGGTCATTAGAGCCAACTTTTTTTTTAGGGAAAATTTTCATAAATTCCTTAGATAAGAAAATAAACGTTTTTTTGCAGCTTCTCGCAGGTAACAACAATCCTTACACCGAGAAGGAACAGATCTTCGATCCACCGATAATAGCGACTCGCATACGTTTCATCCCCTACACGTCACACATCCGGATCGTTTGCATGAGGGTCGAACTCTACGGATGTCCCTGGATCGGTGAGTACCCGCTTAAGAATTCATAAACTTTAGGGATCGATGAATATTGGTGAAAAAACCAATTGTATAATGCAATTCTATAAACAAAAATTGTATATCGATTTTTGAAAAATATTTTATAAACGACAATTTCGAAGGTATTTTTACAATGATATTTCTAAAAGTAGAGTAAAAATCTACCCGATCGAAAAAAGCGTATCCGGAAATAGTAAAAATCTGTTGAACGCTCATCCATAAAATCCGATCGTAGATAGTAGCGTTGATATCAATAAAAAGTAAAGGAAATAAAAAAGCCACGCCACCCTAAACATTGATTTATCGAACCACAGATGTATTCCCTCGTATAACGACTGACGCCTGTACTCGGAATTCGCAAATTTAACACCGCGGTACTTGCGATCTTTATTTTCCTCGACGTGAGTGCGCTGAAATCGGAGTGTCCGCCGTTGTATCCTGGGGGACGTTACGAGCCTCGGTTAGCCACGGTTAAGTTGATTTCACGAAGTATTTCGAGGGTAAGGTTAGGTCGAAGGTAGTTAAAGAGGGGGAGAAAGAGGTACACAGCTGTTTCCCCATTAATTCGAATTGGAATGATTCGGAGAATGGTTATGCAACGGGCGAGAACATCGGGTTAGCTTGGTCCAGCAACAAAACGCGTTAAACAATTCGCTCAAGTGGATATGGTAAGCCATCGGGGCTTGTGACTGGTCCGTGAGCGATTCGGTCCTTCATTGGACCGTTAAAAGTTCGAGCCAACGAAAGCAGCGTAAACGCGAAGCGATAAAAGAGCGAAATCGTTGAGGTTGCCAGGAGTCAACCCGCGAAGGGCTTCGGCGAATCCCCACAGCTGAATTTCCGTTTTTGTCGATTCAACCTCGAGTATTTGCTGCGATCCATGAATGTCATGTTTCTTCTCATTTTGAGCCATGAAAGATTGCACCAAATCGAATTTAAAAATTCGATTTGAATTTTTGACTACTGCGAGATCTTGATTTTCCATAATTTTTTATCACTCCTCTCAATTATTCACCCTCGTCTGGTGAATGTCATATTTATCAATCATTTCTATCGGTACGAGATTGCGCAAAATCGAATTTTTTAATTCGCTTTGATTTTTTGATATCTCGATGTTCCACAATGTTTCAACCATTCTCCTCAATTATTCAATTCATCCTCGCGTGGTGAATATCATATTTTTATCATTTTTATCGGTGCGAGATTGCACAAAATGGAATTTTTAAATTCAATTTGATTTTTTAAATCCTGCAAAACCTCGATTCTCCACCAGCCTTATCCATTCCCTTCAATTATTCGTAACACTCTTTTAATTTCACCGAAGAAAATTCTGTGTCTACTATTCCTAAAATGTTAATGGCAATACTAGGAACGATCCCTTTTCCCCTTCCCAATGGATAAACAAAAAAAAAACAGTTTTTTTTTACAAATTCACAAAGCGATAGCTTTTATCTCAGGGTTGCAAGCTCGAGCGTGTTCCCGAATAATTCCGAACGATACGTGCGTAAGAAAATTCGTAGCAGTCAAGAGGGCTGAAAATTTGTGGGCTGAGAAGCGAGAGGGTAAAAAGGGACGTTTATCGGTGAGAGCCCAGGTGCGATGGAGGCTCCAACGTTTGATCGATTACGACCGCTTCTGAGGTCGTCCCTCAAGACGGTATTCCCCATGTTTGCAGCTCTTTTTCTAGACCCAACCCCGCCCACAATATTTTTTTTTTTTTTCGTTTTTTACCCGACAGTTTTTTGCGAAAAATTTAATGAGCCAACAAGTTTGACGCAGCCGTGAAAATTTACGGTTTTTCGGGAGCGCGTTCAGGAATACAGAAAAGTGAGACACGAACCGGGGACTTTTTAAGGCCTTACATACGTCGGGAATTAAAAAAAATCGATTGTTTTTACATATTATTATTCCTTATACTCTTAGGCGTATTTCTGTGTAGGCTGATTGTAAAAATTCCACGTAGTTCAGAAGTTATAAGAGAGAATGTGACTGCCCGACGTAAGGTCTCACGCGCGCCTACCTGAGTTCAATTGTTTGAGGCAGCTGGCCTTCACTCTCAGTGAAGGCCCAATTCGTCGATTGCAGAAAAATAAGCAACAGCAATTTTTCACGGACAAGGAAG
>JAPYZJ010004345.1:0-13886 GCA_030522765.1 Ophioninae sp. B BG-2022a | reverse complement strand
TTCGATTTTTGGCAGAATTTCAAAGTTGGACCATCGATTTTTGCCAATTTTTCCATACATACCCCTTTGCCTCTTTTTTTGCGATTTTTCAACTGGACTCTCCGGAAAAACTATGCGAGATATCGATACGAATCCAACGCCATTATTTAAGTCAGGCAAAAACCTTTTCCAAACACACCCAATAAATCTCCATAGTATATGAAAAGCCCACCCTACGACCTTTTGAAATTTCGTGTTTTTTGAGATTCCGGAAAAGTGGCCGGGAAAGTCGAAAAAGATTTTTTTCCCTTTTTAAACTCTTAAAAGGGTCTATTTAATCGGAAATTTTCCGCTGATTACGAATATGCCCGAATTTTTGCCGAAAGTGCAAAAGTAGACTGGAAAAATGCGAAAAAAACTTTCTAGAATATTTTTTCGAAATTTTTCCCTAGAAATGGAAAGTTTAATGCGAATTAAATTGTGGATTTGTCTTCAAGGTATAAAAATACATCGACATGGACTTGCGATATGACACTAAACGTCTAAATATAATAATTATTTCTCGGCTAATAATTAATAACAATTAAGGGGTTGATCCGGGAACCGTACATGCTTGTATCAATCGACTCAGAATTTCACACCCAACTCTCCATTTCACGGATGACATTCTTACGTGGGACACCCTGTATATTATAATATAAAATAATATATCATAAATTAATTAATATATCATAAATTTTTTATCAACAAAACAATATAAATAAAATTGACACCTTTTTTCTGCTCTTTTAACCAGAAACTGCAAAAGAAAAAGGCACGTTTCGACTTTTCGTTGAATTTTTTATCGTGACGTAGAAAAACCACTTTGCCGAGCTGTGAAAGACTAAACGATAAAAAAAAAAAAAGAAGAAAAAAAACATCTCCTGTTCTGCGAATCAGCAGAGTACAGTCGTACGAAAAATTCCGAGTGAAATTTCGAATTTGAAAGCGTGCCAAGATTTTTTATCGCTGCCAATCGAGTTCGAGGGACTCGTTGGCCAAGCGACGACCCGAGGGGGTGAACATTCTCATATTTCAAACCGAATTTTTATTTTTGCTTCGCCGTTTATCGGCCGTTTCCCGTTTTCGAAATGAATGAAAATATCTCCCGTGTCAATTGCGAAATCCTTTCGTTTTCGTTTCCAATCGTTTTTCACGTTGCTCTTCGGACGCGAGGGTTTTTTTCAAAATTTATTTTTAAGTTGCGTGGAAATTGCGTTTGTCGAAAGAGCCAAAGCGCTTGCGTGCGAAATTAGAGCCTCGTGGCTCGTCTCGATCAGCGAAGAAACGAGAAGAACGAGAAATCTCCCTTACCGACTGCCAAGCCTCAGGAGATAAGTTACCATCGGTCGATACAGCAGCGATTTATCTACAATCGATAAGTTATCTTCAACCGGTAACTTACCGACCGGGGGCTCTGTCGGTACAACGCACGATAAAAATAACAATCAGAAGTGTATTTTCAAAAATAACGATAATTATTATTATCATTGGTATAAACCATCAATAAATATATTTAAAAAAAAATGGCATTATTAATTCCGTCGATCGATATCGCAATATTTCTCACCGAACGAATCAATGAATTAATAATAATGCCATTGACAATAATTTGGTAATATTAATTATAATCGATCTACAATAATTATTTAATAAATTCACTGGATTATTAATGAATTACATATGAATAATTCTTATAATAATCATTATTCTTCCCATAATTAGTATTATTGTTTTTTCATGAATACATTTAATAACGAATAATTCGAAAATTCGATGGAATTGGACGAAATTAATAAAAATTTGTCGTCTTTTCGAAAACTTCAAATTGAATGGATTTTCCAAAAATTTTTTCGTTTTTTTTTTGTTTGTTTTTTTTTTTTTTTTAAATTACGTTTTTCAACATTTCCAACGAAATGATTGATCCTCGATGATGATTACAAGAGTCGAGAAAACAATTTACGGAGTCCCGGGGATTGCAGTTAATGTGAAAGAAACGCGGGGATCGTTATCAGCGATTATGTCGGAATCTTCGGATAAATGAAAATTCCACTCCGGCTGGATCGGACCATTGTATAATTCAACACGTTTGCACGCCCCAGGATTTCACGGTTTCCTGTTGAGCTAAATTGATTTATTTGTTGATTCGTTTGTCGAACGCGAATTTCCCGCGTTATAATTGCCCCTCGTGTGTCGACCGAGTTTTATCGAGAGTTTCGTATAATTACCTACGAAATCGCGCCTCGCCGTGTATCGAATCCTTCGTCTTCTTGTCCACTTCCGGTAATGATCTTTTCGCGCCCAACCATTTTCGAGATTCCTCGTTACGATTAATTCGTTTCGGTTACTCGTTATGATCAATTTGCATTTTTTTTTTCATTTTTTTTTTTCACTTTACCTCTTGACGAAAAACTCGGCGCGATAATTGTTTTTCTCTTTAGCCGAAATTGTTTTTGTTATTGTTAATAATAGTAACAATGGTAATAACAATGAAAATTGTTATTGTTTGGGTTTGTTTGGGTTAATAATGACAATAACAACAGTTGACATTTGGGTTAATAATAACAATACCAATTGTTATTGTTTGGGTCTGTTTGGGTTAATAATAACAATACCAATTGTTATTGTTGTTCCCATTATTAGCAATAATTAGCAATAACAATAACGGCAATAACAATAACAATTGTTATTACTGTTAATAATGGCAACAACAATCATAAGATTATCTATTGTTGCTATTGTCACTGTCATTATTCGATCTATCGAAACGAGTTTCCTTCGCACAACTATTACAACGAGTTTTCCTACAAATTTTGCTTACCCATTATTATTAATGTTGCTGCCATAACAATAATAATCGTTATTATTATTATTATTATTATTGTTGTTGTTGTTGTTGTTGTTGTTGTTGTTATCGTTGTTATTATTATTATTGCCACTGTTGTTGTTGTTATTTTTCTCGTTACTATTATTATTGTTGTAGCAACAATAACAACAATAATAATAAAAATAATAATTCGAAAAATCAATTTTGTTATTATATATATTATTGTTGTTCTTGTATTTGCTATTATTAATGATATTGTTGTTTTTGTTATTATTGTTGATATTGTTGTTTCTGTTATTCTTATTGATATTGTTGTTTTTGTTATTATTATTGATATTGTTGTTTTTGTTATTATTATTGATATTGTTGTTTTTGTTATTATTATTGATATTGCTGTTTTTGGTTATTATCATTGATATTGTTGTTTTTGCTATTATTATTGATATTGTGGTTTTTGTTATTCTTATTGATATGGTTGTTTTTGTTATTATTATTGATATTGTTGTTTTTGTTATTATTATTGATATTGTTGTTTTTGTTATTATTATTGACATTGTTGTTTTTGTTATCATTATTGATATTGTTGTTTTTGTTATTATTATTTATCTTGTTGTTTTTTCTATTATTATTGATATTGTTGTTTTTTCTATTATTATCGATATTGATGTTTTTTTTATTTGCTATTATTATCGATATTGTTATTACTATTTCGCGAGTGACTAGTTACTTTTTCGGGATGGTAAAATTGAAGGATCACGCGATAAAATAACGCGACGACTTTGTTGCTTCTCGCTGTTGCATTGATTATCGATTATTCACGATCCATCGAGAATTATCGGCAAGTTTATTATTATTATTTTTTTTTCTTTTTTTTTTTTCTTTCTTTTACCTGCTTTAATCGATTAATTATCAGGCAGTAGCGCAACACCTCCGGAATTGAGATCCGGAAAAATCGATGTCACCGCGATAAATTTATCTTCGGCAAGTGTTAATCGTGGGTACTTGTAATACGAGGTTTTTTTTTTTTTCCAGCAAAGCTTATCACTCCGTTCGATTGCGCAACGCCGTTGTTCAACGAGACAAACAATAATTTCATTCGATGCCGGATTCTCGCGATTACATCTGAGCTCGTCTCTCTTCGATTATCGTCAAGCAGGAGGGCGGGGGGGGGGGTTGTTACTTTGTCCTGATTTTAGTAGAAATTAATTAATTTTAATTAATTCAATTGAAGAAATTTATTCATATTTATCCAAAATGTTTTTTTTTTCACACGAATTGGAAAAAAAGAAAAATTGACGAGAAAAATTGAAAAAGAAATTAAAGAGAAAAAAAAAAGATTTTTATAAATAATTCCAAAAAAAAAAAGATAATCAACGACCAATACATTGATTTTTCATTTCGAATTGAATTTCGATTAACGTAAGAAAAACAATGATTTATTTCAGTCATAAAATGTTAATACTAAATTTATGTTAAATGGTTTTTATTTAAATGTTATTAAATATTATTGAAAGTTTTTATTAAATTTTTTTTGTATTAATTAATTTTGTATTCAAGTTGAAATTTATCTAAAGTAATGGTAAATAAACGTGTACCTAATTATTGTTAGGATTTAATTTTTAATATTTTTGTTTATTATGGTTGAATTTTACGATTGGGGATAATAAATTTTTCATTTATTTTTTCCATGGAAAAAATAGAAATGCTTCTGTCTGCTGATATTGTCCAAATCGACCCAAACAAACCCAAACAAACCCAAACAAACCCAAACGAACTCAAACAAACCCAAACAGAACGCAATTCGGAATGTTCGTCGCGCCTGCGTGCTCCCTCATTACGTTAGCCTTTATTATGGTAATTTTATAGCGCACGACGAAAAATATCTCGAATACGTTGTTATTCCCAAAGTGTCCGACGACGACCAATTTCCGACTAAAAATAGCAAATAGAATGATTGTGATTTTAACGAGAGAATACAATGCGCGAGTTTGTTCGTGTTCGTTCTCCTCCCTTCGTTAATAACTGTGCCACGACACCTCGATCCACGCTCCTTCTTTTGCCACACCGCAACGACCAGGAATCCCTAACCTCCAATTATTCATGTTTTTATTCGAGCCTGGAACCCTTTGAAACACCGGACAATTTTTTTTTCTTTTTTTTTTTTCGTTTCGCAATTTTTTTACGATTTTTTAAATTTGCTAATTCGCGAAAATGTTTTTTTGAACATTTTTTGTAAAATTTAGAAGAATTTTTAGAATTTTTAGAAATTTATCTTGTAAAATTTAGAAGATTTTCTAGAATTTTTAGAAATTTATCTTGTAAAATTTAGAAGATTTTCTAGAATTTTTAGAAATTTATCTTGTAAAATTTAGAAGAATTTCTAGAATTTTTAGAAATTTATCTTGTAAAATTTAGAAGAATTTCTAGAATTTTATCTTGTGAAATTTAGAAGAATTTCTAGAATTTTTAGAAATTTATCTTGTGAAATGTAGAAGAATTTCTAGAATTTTTAGAAATTTATCTTGTAAAATTTAGAAGAATTTCTAGAATTTTTAGAAATTTATCTTGTAAAATTTAGAAGAATTTCTTGAATTTTTAGAAATTTGGAAGAAAAATTATAAATCTCATTTTCTTTTTGGAAAAAATGTTTTGTTTCTCAATTACAATTCAATTTTTGAAAAAAGCTTTTTTTAAGGGCATAGGTCACTGTACTGATCCAAAAATAAGGATTATCTTTAAAAAATTATTTTTGAAAGAATAAGAGAGATCGATATATATTTTATTTTCAGTCGTTTATTTGTATAAAAATTTTACAAACTGTTATATCAAATTTTTGTTAAATAAAAGCAATGAAAATATGATAAACAATTAATAAATACGACGGAATTTCGAAAACAGCCCGTTCAATCAACATTCAATAGCAACGCTAAAATTCAATTAAAAAAAAAACAAAGAAATCAAATAAATAAAATAATTTATTGATCGTGTTACAGGATCGAATAATCGAACAAACAATAGTACGTGGTACGATATCCCGGCTATGAACATACGCGACTCGTTTCCTTGGCATTCTTTGTTTTTTCTTTTTCTTTTTTTTTCTTCATTTTTTTTTGATCGCGACTCTAATCGCGCGATTAATGCATAGGAATGTTTGACGGCGCAAAATAATGCACGATACGGACGACGATAACGATCTCTTTTTTTTTTCCTAATTATTATTCGAATTTTATTTCAAACGCGTTTTAAAGTTTTTCGTAATTTTTATTTGAAAATTTGTAAATTATTTTTATTTTTGTTCGAATAATTATTGAATTTACTGATTAATCATAAAAAAACGAAAGACTTATTTTATTATAAATGAAAACGTATTTTATGCAATAATTTTATAATTTGATTGAATTTTTATTATTTTATTGTTTGGGTTCGTTTGGGTTTGTTCGGGTTGACGAACGAGCCTGAATTTATTACCGCTGTAACAACAAATACGAAAAACAAAATTAAATAAATATTTAAGGGGGGCTCCCATACAACAAACGCGATCTTTTGTCCTTTTTTGCTCGATATCAATAATGGCAACAGGGAAGCCCTTGAAATATTCACAAAATACTCAGTTGTATTTTTACTTTAATAATAAATAATAAAATTGAAATAAAATTAATATTTAAGGGGAGCTTCCATACAAAAAACTCTTTTTTTTTGCCTATTTTTGATCGATACCAATAAATGGTAACAGGTAGGCACTTGAAATATTCACAAAATACTCAGTTGTATTTTCCATTTAATAATAAATAAAAAAATTGAAATAAAAAAAAAATATTTAAGGGGGGCTTCTATACAAAAAACCCTTTTTTTGCCTATTTTTGCTCGATATCAATAAATGGTAACCGGTAGGAACTTGAAATATTCACAAAATACTCAATTGTATATTTACTCTAATAATAAATATAAAAATAAAAATAAAAAAATACCTGGACGGTTCATTTAATCAATTAATCGTATTCGTATCTGCCCCCTTAATATTCTTTTTCGTTTCTGGAACTTTTCCTCCAGTCGTTCATCGAAACCAGAAACTAAATGAATTTTGGTAAAAAACCCATCATTATTTTTGTCACGAAGAAATCTTGAAAAACAAGCGAGCAATAAAAAAAATCGACAAAAATGTGTCAAGGGCTGTTTTTCTCGCTGGATAAACCGTTCGGGAATAAAAAAATAAATCGAGCAAAGAAGAGATCAACTTTATGGTGTTAATTTTACTTTTTTAAATTTTTTTTTTTTGGTTTTTTTTTTTTGAAAGAATTGCGACGAAATCGAGTCCGATGATGAAAAAGGGCGTAACTGTTTGATTTGAAAGCCCCGAGAACTTTATTACGCCGATGATAAAATCGTTTATTTTTCCGAGCAATCAACGCGCATACTCGAAGAGAGATAAGACCAAATTTAACCGGTAATTAACGGTCTGTTTGCCGAGTTATTCGTGACCGTTTGTGCTCTCGGATCATCCCGATTACCCTCCTTTAATCTCGCACTTCCAAGTCGTACCGAGAAAACCTTTTAATGGAATTTTCTCATCGATGGTACGATCCATTTCGCCTCTTTGCTTTATTGGATCGAGATTTTACGATTGCTATGGAATTACGACGATCCCGGGTTCGTAACTCAAATTTGACGGAATTACCATCCACGACCGGGACAGTGACGAATCACCGAGCCACTAATTTCACAAATCAGTTTACAGCTTACAATTTTCAGTTTACATTTTTTTTTTCACGTTTTTTTCCATTATTATTATTGTTTTTTTATTTTTTTATTAAAATCGTTGATTTTTTTTCTTTGTTGAATTTACGTATTTTCAAATTAAATTCAATTATTTTGCAAATTAATTTGATATATATTTTGTATTTCGAACTTTTTTTGTAATGTCAATTTTTGAACGATTTTCAAAAACGCAATCCCAATATTAGTCAGTCGGAAAAATAGTCACGAAAATTAGGAAATATAGGACAAGTTTCCTGGTTGATAAAATTTAGTTTTTTTTTTGTAGTCGTAAATAATAGGGGGCAAAAATGACATTTTTTTAAAAAAGATTTTTAAAATTCATAAAGTTTTTTTTTGGTGAATATTGATAACGTGTAAAAACAGTATATTAAAAAATATTGAAATAATAAAAAAAGTCATTGAATAGCAGTCATTTTTTTTTCGTAGTCATAAATAATCAAAAATAAAAATAATCAGTTTCCTTGTTGGCGAAGAACTCATTTATCACAGCATTTTTTCAGAGTTTCTTTTTTTTTGAAATTTTGCGTAGTGAACTCGATTAATTTTTTGTTTTGGATATTTAAAATTTTTTTTTGTTTTTTTTTTTTTCATTTTTACGATGCCAAGTTTAGAATCTTTTGACTCGGAACGCCACGTATGTGTATAGTCGAACGACGCACGCTCGTGATTTTAACGGTGCGGTGGCTACTTCAATTGGGGAAAAACGGGTTTGAAGATTGTTTTGTCCTTGTCAGGCCGTCAACTAAGATTCATGGATCGAACAACGCATGATCTAAACACAACCTCGTCAAAATTTTGCCTCCTCACTCAAATTCTCGCCGTTAATCTCGGACTGTAAAAATTTTGCATCGTTGATTACGATAAACCGGAAGTATTTTCAGTAGAAATAAAAAAACCCCGAATCTTCAAATTTATCATTAAAAAATCTAGTATTATTGAAACAATGAAATATATGAAATGAAGATTAGGTGGATTTATTCAAATATCGATTTGTTCAAATTGAGGGCTTGTTTATTTAATTTATTAATCAATTGTGAGTTTTGACGAATTTTTTGTTTATTATTTTAATTAATTTATTAGTTATTTATTATAATTACTATTTATGCAAATTTAAAAAATCGATCGATCAAAAATTTTTCGATCAATTCGAATTGCAAATTTTTAATGTTTCTTTTATTAGAAAATTAATGAACTCTCAATTAATTGTAATTATAATTACCTCTTCTAAGTAAATTAATTTCAATTAATTAAATTTTAGTCTAATTGACTAATATCTTATTTTATAATTTTCGAGTTTTTATATTTTTAAATAATTCTTTTCTATATATGTTTTTGTTTTTAATTTTTGTTTTCAAACTACTTTGAAATTCTTTGTTTTTTCTTTTTTCAAAATTTGTCACGTTTTTCGTTTAACGTAAGAATGGCAACATTTAAATTGTCGGAATGGTAAATGATTTTCTATTATTGTCCGAAGTCAATAGACGAAGGCGACCTTCGTCGGAGCGCTCAATTTTTCGAGCAGCGCGGAACGCTTTTCGTCGCCCCTTACGAAAGCCTGAATGTCTAACGAGCCGTTCCCGAAGTCCCATTTGTACAGTGTAGAAACAAAAAAAACAAAAAGAAGGCTGTTGTCAAATGCGAGGTCTTTCCGACAATTACGCGGCATCGTTAATATCGGTCGCTCCTTGTCACACTTGGGACAAAAATTGCGAACACTTGTTCATGAATTACAAATCGTTACGTGTGGAGTTGTAACTACGCTATGTATCGCGATCCTCGAAAAGTCAACGAAAAAAGCTGACGTTTTTTCAACCGTTTTTTTTTCGAGAATTTTTCAATTTTTACTATTCTTTTTTTTCTACCTTTTTTTTTTGAGAATTTTATAATTTTTACTATTCTTTATTTTTCAAATTTTTTTTTTTGAGAATCTTTTAATTTTACTATTCTTTTTTTTCAACCGTTTTTTTCGAGAATTTTTTAATTTTCACTATTCCTTATTTTTCAATTGTTTTTTTTCGAGAATTTTTTAATTTTTACTATTCGTTTTTTTCAACCGTTTTTTTTCGAGAATTTTTCGATTTTTAGTATTCTTTTTTTTCAACCGTTTTGTTTTCGAGAATTTTTTAATTTTTAGTATTCTTTTTTTTCAATTGTTTTTTTCGAGAATTTTTTAATTTTTACTATTCTTTATTTTTCAACCGTTTTTTTTCGAGAATTTTTAAATTTTTACTATTCTTTTTTTTCAACCGTTTTTTTCGAGAATTTTTTAATTTTTACTATTCTTTTTTTTCAACCGTTTTTTTTTGAGAATTTTTTAATTTTTACTATTCTTTTTTTTCAACCGTTTTTTTTCGAGAATTTTTAAATTTTTCCTATTCCTTATTTTTCAATTGTTTTTTTTTCGAGAATTTTTAATTTTTACGTTTTTTTTTTCAACCGTTTTTTTCGAGAATTTTTTAATTTTTACTATTCTTTTTTTTCAACCGTTTTTTTTTCGAGAATTTTTTACTTTTTACTATTCCTTATTTTTCAATTGTTTTTTTTTCGAGCATTTTTTTATGTTTACTAGTCTTTGCTTTTCAATCGTTTTTTTTAAATATTTTCCCTCTTAACGGATGATATTCCTTCGTGGGACAGCCTGTATACTCGAACTGCGATTAAACATTGCACAGCGGTCACGTATGTAGGACATTCGCGGATTCTTTCAAGTGCACGAGTTGAACTTCATAATCGCGAAATTCGTCGTCGGTCTTTCGAAAGTTGGCACTGCGAGACCAGATCTGATGATGTTGACGCTGAGGGAGCAAGGGAGGGAGATCATTATTTGTCTCTTGGACAAATAAGGACATCACTATTAAAAGTCAATTAAATCGCGGGGTATCTCCAATTTATTATTATTATTTTTTTATCTCGCAAAATATCTCATCACCGTGCTCGATTCTTCATTGCGTAAAATTTTGAAATCCGCTGTCGCTAAAAATATAAAAACAGTTTTGATTTTTCGACGAACAAAATTTTTTTGGAAGAATGTTTAAAAAATGTTGAGAAAATAAAAATAAAATTTTTTTCAAAACAATCTACTAAGTGATTTTTTCAATCTTCGTTAAAAAAAAATTTTTTATATCTTTATCAAGAAAACTTAAAAAACAGACTTTCTAAAGAATTGAAAAAAATTAAAATTATATCTTTTTCAAAACAATCTACAAAATGATTTTTAAAATCTTGAAAAAAAAACTTTGAAAACTTTATCCACAAAACTGAAAAACACAGACTTTCAAAAGAATTAAGAAAAAATCAAAATAAAATTTTCTTCGAAATAATTTATAAACTGATTTTTTAAATCTTCTTTAAAAAACACTTTTCGAAAACTTTATCAAAAAAACTTGAAAAAAATGTTTTTCACGAAATCTATCATAAAAGTATTTGGATAATGTTAAAAAAAAAACATAAATTTTCGTATACGTCATTTTGCGGTTAAAAAATAAGTGAAGTGCGTAAAAATCGTGCAATCGAAAGGAGACAAAAAAAAGTAAAGTTTGTCGAGAAATTGTCGAAGGGGAGAATCGTTTCCTATCAAGTGCAATTAAGTGTGCAATTAAGAAACTTAAAAAAAAACAAAACGAAAAACTAATCAAGTATGTTTTCACAGCTGTCGTGCAACGACAAAAAAATATTGCATTTTATGTAAATTATCATAATAATCATAATTATTATATATAAATGTACCTGTAATTTTTTTGTAATAATAATAATAATTATTATTATTATTGTTATTATAGTTGTAATTATTAACTTTCGTCATTGTTGTTATAATTATTAGTGAGAATGGTCACGATTGATCTCGGTCTATCATTATCTATCGTTATCATTAAAAATCGAACGTACAATCATTATTTTCGATTAAACGAATTTATCGAAAAATGAATTCTAAAAAAAGCACGAAAGAAAAAAAATAAATAAATCTCGCAACGATTTTGACGAGGAAACGTCCCGTTTGCGAGTTCCGGCAATGAAATACGAGCGCATCGTTCGCGAAGCTCTAAAACGCCTTGATATCGCGTTCGTGTACAGGGCGACTCAAAAAGGGACGTTCCTAAAAACAAAATCGAAATTCCAACTAAATTCCAAGTTCGGAGATAATTTCTTATTTTTCTGGAACAAATAATGCGAAAAGATAACGAATTATCTATTTTCTCGCATAATGAATTTTAATTAATTTTTTTGTTACTCGAAGTCGATTTTTCATTGAAAACTGTTTTTGGATAAATTGAAATTTCGTTCGGACATGAAGAATTTATTTTTTTCGTTCATCGTTTAAACTTCAGAGATTAATTTTTTCAAATTTCGAAAATTTCGAAAATTTCGAAAAAAGATTCAAAGCCCGTCGAAAAAAAATCATTTTTTGTACAATTGTTTATATATATTTTTTATCAGTAAAAAATATCAAAAAATCTGGATTTTCGTTTTCTGAACGTCACTTTTCGTATCGCACTGTATACTTACACACGAAAAAGATAAGTGATGAAAAAAAATATCTCGGGGGGGCAAGGAAAGGGGGTGGGGAGAAATACGAGTTTACGAGAGAAAATAAAAAAAAGAGGCGATACCTCGGGGATCCGGTGGACCGACCAATCAGAAGCCTGAGTCTCGGAGGCTCGACTCGCTCGTCTCTTGCGTACGTCACGTCGCGAGGCTGCTCGGAAACCGAACGCGCGGGCTCCCAACTGACGCGTTTAAAACGAGCGTGAAACGGCAAACGCGAGTCAGTGATCACGATCTATGCGTTAAACGTTACATCGCTCCTCAACGCACACCAAAACGCGTTCCTCCCGACTGTGCGTTTTTTTATTCGGTTTTTTTTTTATTATTAAATTATTTTTTTTGTTGAATCATTTTTTTATTAAATTGTTTCTTTATTAAATTATTTTTTTGCTAAATTATTTTTTTATTATATTGTTTTTTTTATTAAATTATTTTTTTCTTAAATTGTTTCTTTATTAAATTATTTTTTTTATTTAATCTTTTTTATTTATATTAAATTATTTTTTAATCATTAACTAATAGACGAAAAACAAACTTCAAAAAAAATGTTTTTTTTTTATTGGGTGATAATGGGATATTCGTCAATGAAATATTTGTTTACCGTCGTCGTTAATTAAAAAAGTTTATTTTTTCGTTGGAAGTGTTTTTTTTCGAGACTTTTGTAAATCGATGACAAGCTCGTTGAGGATATAACCGTCGAATATACAAATTCACTCGAGTGTTCAACCCGTTTATACCTACTTTCCAAAAATTGTTGACTAAAAAAAAACAAATAATTTTTCTCAGAAAAAAACAAATCAATTTTACAAAAGAAAAAATACATTTCAAAATAAGGAACGCAAATACTCTTTAATTTAACTAATTATAAAAAATTGATCATTAATATAACAAATTATAAAACTTCAATAAAATATTTACTAATTATTATCCAATTAATTAAATTTAAAAAAAACAATTTTTAAGTATTCCTATTTACAAAAAAAAAAAATTAAAATCAAACAATATTACAAATAAAACAAAACGAATGAGACAATAATGCTGATAATTATTTTACCGACTGTATATATGAATGGACTCTCATTAACCCCCCTCTCGCCCCTAAACGTCATCATCCCCCCCCTCCCCACTTATATTCGCGTTTTTCACCTCTGCAAGCAAAACGACCTCTCTCTCTCTCTTTATCTTTGTCTCCGTCCCTACTTGCTTCTCGATCACGATGACGAGGATTTCGTGTCGCGATTGGCTCGCGAGTCCGATCGCAATGTCAGTCGCGGTTGAGGACTGGGCGCGATAGGACGCGAGGCGAGCTCGCGAAACGACGCTCATCGACGCATTGTTAGAAAAGACGAAAAAAGGAATAAAATAAAAAAATTTTTTTTTAAAGATTAAAAGTTATATATATTTATATATAATTTTTATATATTAATATATATATATATATATATAACTTAAGATTTATGTTAATATATATATATATATATAAGGGGCGGTAGTGCACTTGTGGACGCACCTGTATTTACGCTGCTGGAACCCGATACTCGAATAAAAAATATTTCCGCGTTTTTATTAAAATTTATACGTACGGTAAGGAAAGATTTTTTTGGGACTCCGAGAAACCACGACGCGAGTGTCGAAGTTGCAGTGAATTGTCAAAAAAAAAAAAAAAAAAAAAAAAAAGGGGGATAAAAAGAGAAAAATATTTTTTTTTATTTTTTTTTTTATA
>JAPYZJ010004344.1:0-13889 GCA_030522765.1 Ophioninae sp. B BG-2022a | reverse complement strand
GAATTGTTATGAATTTTTTACGGCAGCCAATCGGACGCGCCCGAGCCGGAGAGTCCGCATGGTGGGGGTACCGCCCCTCCGCGCGCTACCCACTCCGCGTCTTATCAATCGTCTTAGAATTTCACCCCCTACCTCCCATTTCAGGGATGACATTCTTAACTGGGACACCCTGTATAGGTCGATATTAAATGTGTATTCAGCAGTCTTTTTTTGTTTTAAAGAAAACTTCGCGAACTGTGAAAGCTGTGCACGACCGGAAAGGAAACTAGGTTATACGTGCGATACATTCGTACGGGCGGAGTAGGAAACTCATCTGGTTGACCAGATGGCTCGAAATTCCGAATTTCAATAGTTCGAAACGAAAAATTTTGTAAAGGTTTACGAAATTTGTTTGGGTTTGTTTGGGTTCGTTAGTTTGATTTAAAATCCTTGATTTTAAACGAACCCAAACAAAGCCAAAACATTTACGAAATTTGTCTCGGTAAATTCAAATTCGGAATTTTGAGTCTTCTGGTCAATCGAAGTTCGGCTTTCCTACCCCACCCTGTACAGTCATGCTTTATCCGTAGTCGCGTTTGGGGACGCGGACAACGAGAACGCTGCACTTCCGGCAGATATAAAATGGGCGATTACGACCTTGACCGCTTCAACAGTTGGACGCTATACGTTTCACGCTTTCCGTTGTCACTTTATGTTTCTGCGATGCCGATTCAATCTTCGATCGAAAGATTTTATTTTTTTTTGTTTTTATTTATTATTATTATTTTTTAATTATTTATTCATATTTTTTTTCTTTTTTAAACGCGCAACGGAATTCAACACTCACCCCTTTTACCGAGTCATGCGAACCCCGAGGAGCGCTGCGGTCGTTGTTTCCGAAAAAACACGTTCGTCACGTAAATAAATTTATTCGAGAAATAGAACTCGACGAATTATCGAGAAATAACGAAACATGGGTGCGTCGTCGCAAAACTCACGATTGGTCTACGAATATTAGGCCATTTGACGATTCACTCGGGAGACGCTGCAACGGTTTTTCGGGATCGAAAAAAAAGCTAACGCGGACGTTCGCGGTCGCGTAGGCGCGAGCGTGTACTGATTGTAAACACGTTGTGTTTTTCCCACCGCTGTCGCTGCGGTCGACCCCGGTGGAGGGGGTCGCCGGAAGAACGCGTCTCTACGAGCCACGATAGTGTTGACAAAAGTGAGAAAAGTTCATTCAATCATTCATTTTCTTAACCGTTGAAACATTAGTTCGTTTGGCTTATCATTACGTACTCAAAGTTATTTTTTAATGTTAATTGGTCGAATAAATATTGTATAGATAAATTAAAGATAAACCTGAGGGGAGCGGGAACCGAATTTTCGTCCGAAGTTTCGCGTGCACCTTCCTTTCAGTATTTTGAGTTATACCTTAAAACAATGTTTGGGTTGTAGATTATTGTAAACAGGGTAGTTTTTAAATTTAACCTAAACGTTAATTCGTTAAGAAATATGTTAATTTCGTTAATCAACGTTCAACAGATTATCGGTTTTTTGTCCAGTTTTTGTTGTTGCAAATGGGAGAAATAATTGCGACAGGTTTGGGTCTTACGCTGCGCGAATGTGCGCAGCAATCCGCAGCTCGCGCAGGATCGTCAAGGGCGACACTGGCTCGTTGCGACCGCGTCCGGAACCATCGCAACGTTGCGATTAGCGCGCACGCAGTTTCGTAGTGCGAACAGTTTCGAAAAGAAAACGAACTAATATTTCATTATTCGCCGGATTTCCATCAGCTTCGTAAGTACTCGTGAACTTTTAGCGAACGAAATATCCATTTTTTTTCGTTCAATTATACCGATATGAATTAAATCAAAGAGAACGAAGTTGCGAAAAGATCGCCGTGCCCGATAAGCCACGTAAGTGTTTACCTCCGACAAGTCCTCGACTCGCGCGTGCATCGTGATTTACGTCGGGTGTAAACAACGAGTCTTTCGAGATAACGCTGTCGCTTTTCGCCGTGACAACCGCCATTTGCATTCGAAAGAAAACACAAAACTCGGGCGATTGTTTTCCAAACGTTCATTCCTGGAATTGTTACGAATCCGAGTCAGTTTTCGTCGCGTATGTAAAAGTACAAAAATCTTCCGTTTATTTAACATATTTTACAGGCATGTCGGATAGATTTTACAGATGTATAATCAACGATTGATTTACACGTGTTTTTTTTTACTTTGGCCGTTGTTACGAATTAGTGTTACGTACTTTGGCCGCTTATGCGCTTCGAAGCTTGTCAGGTACACTTTAAGCGAAGATAGGCGGCAATTTATGTTTTCTTTGCCTTTTTCCAAGCGCGTTCATATTTACATACAGGGCGTGGCCTGTTTGACCCGGATAGTCGAAATTTAACGGCTCTGCTTCTTATTTTTTTACATACGATTGTTTTCGACCATTTCTGGAAAAGAGAAATTCTTAAACGTTCGTGCGTTATGCGTGCGTCTCGAATACAAAGCATGTCTTTGAAATACCGATTTCATTGTTATTAGGTAAATCATTGTTTTTGAGGTTACGAAATTTTGAAATTCGATTTTCTGAACGCAACACAGCAGATCCAATATGGCGGAGGAAATTTTGAAAAATTGTCTGATTTTTACAAAATCGAGGATTCCATGATTTCTTAAACTATTAAAATCCAATCTCAAATATGATTAGCAACGATCAGAACGGCGGATTCAATATGGCGGATGAAGATTTGAAAAATGTGTTCGATTTTTACGAAATAACGGAATCTCGAATTTTTCAAGTTCCTGGATTCGAATCTAAAATCAGCTGAAAATTTCAAAAATCTTTATCGAAATTCCGTATTGTATGAGATTCGATATCTCCGAATTCAAATCAAAATTCAACTTTTAATACGATTTCCGTTTAACGAAATTTGCTTCTTAATTTGATTCCGATGTAAGCGAGATCGGCGGAGTTTCGTTTTCCAAAGTCCGGGAAAGACTCGGCAATGAATCGTAGAAAGTAGTTTTACGATCCGTGAATGTTTCTCGAGTGTGAATTTCTATGACGAGCGAAGAAAATGTTTGGACGTTGTCGTAGAAATTCAAAGTTCGGTAGTAGCGACGCCCCAATACTGTTGCATCCTCGAGGCGTCTTGTTCGAGAGAGTCCACGCCGGTCCTTTCTTGGATAACGGCGAAATCGTATTCGAGGTTATACGGCATGAGTCTCTGTAAGCTGCCGAAGTAGGCAGCGTTGGGTCCGCCGTTGAGAAATCTTCTTCCGCTGCCGAAGCGAATCATTGGAGTTCTCGGTAAGACCGGATTGAACGATCTCGCGCTGCCGAAGCGTTTGGAAAGAAACGGTAGATTGCCGGCTAAATGAGGCGTCGAGCGAGATTGCCTAAGCGGTACGCGCGCCAGCGTATCCAATTCCTTGTCGAAGAGCAATTGCGTGTTTTGTTCCAGCATGTATTCCCAGCAGCGGAATTGTTCCTCGTTCAAAGGAGCCGAACGTTCCGAGTCTTGCTCGCGAGTCGCTCCGACACCGGAAACGAATTTTCGTGTTGCATTTTCCTGCGCCGAGAGACTCTGACGAGTCTTGGTCGTAGCTCTGGAAGCTGCACTGCCGGCCGACCAACCACGACCCGAAGGATTGCGAACTTTGAACGTGCTCTCGCTCGTTTGATCCGATTGCCCACTCGGAGAACTCCGGTCGTCGTTGTACGGAAGACACACGCTTTCTGGACTTTTGCCGTTTTTGAAGAAACGCCCCGAACCGTGACGGCTGTTGCTCGGCCTGTAAAGAAGAGGTGAGAGGATTGAATATAAGCGTGAGGTTAGACGATATGTGGATTTTTATGCTGGAACGATTATTTTAGGAATTTAGTTATTAATTATTTTACTGGAATATTATAAATGTTACTGGAATATGAATATTACTGGAATAGAAATATTACTGGAATATTATAAAATATTATTTTACTAGAATCATTATTTTGTGAATTTATTAAGGTTTCGCTTCGACGAAAGGCAAAGTTGGAAGAAAATAGTCTTTAAAAAGCTTATTTTTTCATCATCAGCGCAAGCCGACAGCGAAGCGTTGTATTCAAATGATGATTTTGAATGTTAAAAGTGCACAAAATGTATATGAACTTTTTCAAAATGTATTTCAAGAATGTATCTTTTAATCTCAACAAAAACTACATCAATATCTTTATTCGTAATTTTATTAAAAATTCATAAAAATATTTTTCTTTTTGAGCTTTTTTTTGTGCTCTAAATGTTTTTTGTATATTCAAAGTCAAATTGCAAAGCGGGTTTCAAGTCGATCCTATAAAATTACAATTTTGAGGATATTTCGTGTGACCGCAGACCGCATCGAAGCATCAAAGTCTCACCTGTTGACGATATTTTTCAGGACTCCGTTGAGATAATATCCATCGTTGAGGTGGCAGCAGCAAGGAGCTGGTGGTTTGTGAGGATTGGGTGGTAAACAGCACGGACAAGAGCAGCTACCTTCGGCTTGGCCGCGATTTTTGCTGACGGCGTGACGAAGTTCGCGCATCAATTGATCAAGATCACCGCCGCCGGCAGGAGGTCCGGTCAACCTGACGACGATAACGCTGATGTTGTCTTCGGCCCCGTAAGCTTGGGCTAAATCTTGAAGTCTTTTGGCAGCTAAAACGGGACTGGCTTCAGCCCTGGCTTCTCTGACGGCTTCTTCGATGCTCAAAACTTCCCACAATTTGCGATTCGCCATTATAACGAATTCGTCGTCGTCTTCGAGGTTAACTTCCTCGACAGTCGGATCGGGAACTACCAATGGAAACATCGAAGCGTTACCGAGCTGATTTTTTATCGAAAGGTTCTTTTTCATTGGTGCGAGCACCAGAGGACCCGCCGCCCGACACAGAACCGCTTTAGCTTCACCGGAAGTTGCCACTTTGAGACTGTACTTCCGGGATGTCCGGGGATAACCCTGCGGTGATGGTAATCTCGTTACGTGCGCCAAGATCCCATCAACCCCGTATTTTTGACCATTCTCCTTGAGCTCCCGATGCGCCGAAAGCAATGTGTACTTTAAATAATCCTTTGATGTCTCTCGTATCGTTCGTTCCTCCAACAACAAACGCGGTATCAGTTCTTGCAAAGCCATCGGGGCTTCTTGATTCGTCCCACCGTCGAATATCCCAAAAAGACCCTCCACGTTGCAAAACGTTGGCACACGCAGCTGAGACACGAACAGACTGTAACATTTTCACAATCGAATGTTAAAATCATTTTTCATGATTTTATTTGGTTCAGGAGATTCGAAGCTTTTTTTTTTTGGCTTTTCTGCCGCGTTTCGTTGTTTGCTAATTTTTCGTGTTTTTTTGCTGAGAAAATCGGTTGTACAAAAAAAAAAAGATTGAAGTACTCAATTACCTTCACCGAATAACGGAATTTTTTTTTTCTTAATAGTTTTTCGAGTTTGTAAATTTTCTGCGTTTTTTTCGTATTCGTGCGATAGCGCATATTGAAATTTTCAAACGAGATGTTTGAACCTTTTTTTTTTTGGATCTGAAGATTGAATGTAAAGATTTCGTTCTATTTACGTTTCTCTAGTGCCGGCAGTTTCGGAAAAGCCGAGACGCCAGGGTTGATCAAGTCCCTTTTCCGATCTGACGATATCCTGTTGATGAGGATGGGAAGGTAGACTCGGCCTGTTCTGACCTGATACATCCACCAACGATACCGGTCTTTGCGATCGATAAACTTGAAATTGTCTCGGATCGACGTGCAATCGAGTGTTGCACGAAATATCAAGAAACTGCAATTGAGGTGGAACCAAGCTGGCGAGATTTATCCGGTCCAGTTGATTGTGAGCCAAATCTAGAACCTTTACCATTGGATCATTATCATTGGTAAATCCTTTTATATCGCACTTGTCGTTTTTGTAAAATCATTTTTACCATCAGTGACTTTGATTTGTTGAAGGTCGGACAAGTCAAGAGTCGATTCGAGTGAACTCTCAGTACTCGAAGATGCTGCAAATTCGCTACATTGTCGGGAAGATATTGAAGACGATTTCCCGACATCACCAACTCTTCGAGATCGGGCCACGAAGCGATGCAACTGCAAGAAATGAAAAAAACGCATTAATTTACGTGAGTTATGCTTTTAGTCAAATTCGTTCGACAATTTTATCTATCGAATCAATCTCGTGATTGAACCATCGATTCGAAAAGCTTCCAAACAAACCGAAACACGGTTTGAATTTTGTTAAGTTTGAAATCCAAAATATTTCGAAAATTTGCCAAAATTGCCAAAATTTGAATTTGATAATTCTCAAATATCGATCTTTTGGGGTTATTTAGCTCCTTAAGTTTGCAAGAACTAATCTTTACCTATCTTTACTTTTGCAACCTCTTAATTTCACCGACGAATCTTTTTTTTTCAAAAAGACGTGAATTTTCAATTTTTTCGAAGGGACGATCATTCTTGATGTCTCACCTTTCCGGTAGGGTATCCAAAACATTGTAAGCCAAATGCAATACTCTGAGGGCCGAAAGCTTCGCCAGAGCATCGAGGGCCGTGTCGGTCAGACAATTTCCGGTCAAATATAGCTTTTCGAGCGTGTGACAGCACGAACGATTTTTTGAACTCTCGTCACCGTATGGCAGTTCCGACAAACGATTGTTCGAGAGATTCAACACTTTCATTCTGAAAAAAAAACGATTAACGGAGGGATTATTTAAATAATCGAATAGGTCGTTGTGTTATTAGGGTATTTTCAAAAAATCAATTCCAAATAGGTTATTTTTGTAATCCATTAATTTAGGTTTAGGTTAGGTTTTTTTGTTTGGGTTTGTTTGGTCGAAATCAATTAATTTCAAATAGGTTAGTTTATTTTTGTAATCCATTAATTTTGGTTTAGATTAGGTTAGGTTTTTTTTTTGAAAATTCAATTGAGGTTAGGTTAGGATATTTATTTAATAATGTGGTGGGAAAACGAAGAATTTCTGAGGCAAAAAATCAGTCTCACCGTTCGGTATTGGGAAAGAAGCTCGTCGGTAATGCAGTCAACGCGTTACCCTGAAGAGTGAGATGAACGATGTTTAGTGGGTTTCGCGGAGGTGGCAGCGCCTGTAACCTGTTGTGGGGAAGGTGGAGAACTTCGAGTCTCGACGGTTGGGAAAGAAGTCTGTCCGGTAGAGCGATGAGGGCGTTGTGAGAAGCGAATAGTGCTCGGAGCATCGGTAAATCAGGTATCCATTCCGGCAAAGCGTCCAAACAATTACTAAAACGATTATTTATATTTCGATTTTTTATTCGAAATTTATATTTCGATTATTTATATTTCGCTTTCACGCGCTCGTTAAAAGTAGTTCAACTCACTAGGACACGTCCAGATGTTCGAGATTCGTCGGCGCTGGCTCGATTATCAATTTTTTCAATTCTGCAAGTAATTGTAACTTCGTTACAGTGAACGTAGTAAATAGAAGACTCGAATGATCCTTCCTATCGTAGTACTGATATATTTTGCTTTTTTCAAAAAGTAATTTTAATCTTTTGCTTTGCTTTTAAAGAAGTACGATAATTACAATCAAATTTTCGAATTTGAAAATTTCACTTCGGTGAAATGACATATACTGAATTTAGCATATTAAGGGAATGACGAATACGCTGGAATTTTTCGACGCGGCCCTTCGATACGTCGGTAAGTGACAATTGTGCAGTTTTGAGCTGCGAGTCTCTACCGACGGATGGCGCCACGTTCGCGATTCGGCCTCGAAGCCTCGATATAATTTTTTTTATGGCTTTAGCACACTGCCGCAAAACGCAACACCTTATCAACGAATTTCATAAACCATGAGACGATAATAAATCATCAAATAAACGAAACATTCGAGATTAAAGCTGTTGCTTCCGACCTGTCAAAAAATATATTGATACTCGAGAACTCTCACTGCGCCGTGAGAAAATCGCTGAACTGAATTTTCTTGACGGTCGATAAGATTTTGCGCTCTGGTGGTACACTTTTGTCACATTTATGTGAAAATTTTCAAAAAATCGATGAAACAATGCTCAAAATGTGTACTCTTCACCGCTTCGGAACCTTATGCTCGGCAAATTTGTGAAAGTGCGATACAATGGAGTGTAGCTCGCAATTTCTCCCATGGTAACCACAAACTGCAAAATTTTTTTCAAAATTTCGGAAAATGCCGAGAATTTTCTTCTTCGAGGAAGCCTCCTGGGTACACAAAAGAAATTTCATTCCAATCGGTTCAATGGTTTGCGAGAAAGTGGCGTTTAAAATTTCGAGGTGGCCCACAGCGTGTTCGTCTACTCTTAAATTGCACGCTCACAGTACTCGTAACGCCATCTGTTGGGAACACAGCGTAACTAATCCAACGTTCCAGTAGCTAGCGCTACGAGTGGTAGAGTAAAATACTAAAAATGATCAACGTACAACTGAAAGTTCCGGAACGTATCAGTAACCCTGATTATTTTGATAATGAAGGCACCAAGTGGTTTTATCGGACATTTAACTCACTGTTGTTGCCAGCTATGAGAGAAACGAGGTTTCGACCGCACACCGTCAATTCCGTCAGCGAATTTCGAGCACATCGCGCGCTCTGAAGCTGCTGAAGGGCGCTCACGTCCAATTTCTCGATACTGTTTTCGCTCACGTCCAAATGAGTCAGATTCTGCATTGGACATAAAGCAATGATTAATACGTTCGATTTTTTTTTTCTTTTTAAGATTGAGATTTGTTTGGGTTAGGACAGTCGAAAACTTACCCCGTAATTGCCGAGTATTATATTCCCCTTGAGCTGATTGTTCCTCAGATTAACTTTGTGCAACGTGTTCTGCGCGTTTTTGTCGTCTTTGAAACTCTTCCCGAGATCCACTTTCGACAGAACATCCTGAAAGTTCAGAAGCATGCAAATTCGTGAAACGAAAGTTCGAGCTGGCGAGTCGACTGTTGCAAATTTTACCACAGTGCCTTTGATTTTGTTTGGAATACAAAATCGAACGTCACTTTCGAGAACGAACTTTTCTTCTTTCGATGCAAATGAGATTAGAGATTACACATTTTAATGAATAATACCTAATGACTTATTCATTGAAATTAAATATGTTCCTACCAGAAACCACTTTTGGGTTTGTTAATAATAAGATCTTTACAATATTGAGCTTTGTTATAATAAATATTATTTTATTTTTCAACGTGATAAAATAAACGTAAGTACTCCAAGTACTGTAAAATTCCATGTTCGATGTTACAAAAGGATTTATTATGATTCAATTACTTAGTTTTAAATGTTTAAATTTATATAAATTAAAATAAATTAAATTAAATTAATAATATTAAAAAATGTATTTTGTAAAATAAATATTAAATAATCAAAGTCGACGATCGTATAATTCAAGTATTTCGAACTTGAAATCGAAGGAATTTCAATTGAAAAAATTCTTCAGAGTTCCATTCGAAGCTGCGAGTCAAAATTTTATGTTTGAATTCAATATTTGACCTGACTCAAAAAGTCAGGCACGTAAAAAATTGGTAACACTCGTGAGAGTGTTCCCCTCCACGGAAATCTTTAGTAAAAGGCGAAAGATTTATGCGTGTATTGAAGGGAAACCAGAGTACGAATTTACCATCGAAATCGTTGGTATTTATAAAGGCTAGAGGGTTGTACGGATTGTGAGTTCGTGAGAGCCCCGTCGCCATCTGGCGGATCTTTCGCGTACTAGGGAAGCGACAGATGTGCCAGTGAAGAAACGCTGGTATAGCGCTCCACCGGCAAACAAGAAGCAGCAGTATTTCACGCGCTTGAAAGCAGTTCCGTAACTAAGGTGTTATCGGGCCTCCAGTATCATTTAGGAAGTTACTGAGCTACTGCTGTTTTTTTTTTGTCATTATCCTTGCAAGTTTGCTCGTTCGGGTTGCTCGTCCTTCGAAGTTGGCTTGCACGTTTGTACTTTATGAATTAATCGTACACGCAGTTGCGCGAAAAAATAATTCAAAAATTGATTTTCTAATTTTCAATCGTACGATAGTTAAAACCAGTCCAAATTATGGATTTCGAATTTTTGAATAATGTTGGTCACGTGAACGTAGCGCTAAAATAGACTTGAAGTTCGCATCTTTTGGATCTGTTTGGGTTACGAAATTTCTTTTCTCATTTTTTTTATTTTCTTAGATTTATTACTTTACGAAATATTTTTTTGATATTTGAATTCTAGGTTTTGACAATAAAGATTCTTATAGTTATTTAGGTATTTTAATTACGATTACGAGATCATGTTTCATTTATCAAATAATAAAAAAAAAAATAAATATTAGGTGTAGTAAAAAGAAATCCAGGATTTTTCCAATAGATGTCTTTAGGAAGCTGAGATTTTGCACTAAACGAACTTTTGCGACTGTTTTGTGATTGGTTGACTCCAGAGAATAATGGATTTCTTTTTACTACACCTAATATAATTAAATTTTAATTGATTAATGAAATTGAATAATATTGAAGGGCTTACCGTAAGGGCTAGAGCCCTCATGTTTAAGAAACACGGCAACGCCGTTATCAGGTTACTCGCCAGTGACAAAACCTTCAAATTTCGCAAAAGTCCAACCGTTTCCGGAATCCTCTCGACGACATTACGGTCCACTATCAATTCTTCCAGACTGTAAAAAAAAAAGTCATATTTTTTATCGTTAGCTATTTTCGGTTTAGAGCAAGCTTTTTTTTTTTGCTTTGCAAGTTTGGTAACTCGTTTTACGAATGGGGAAGAGTACGTAGAGAACCAGCAAAGGCTTTGAAAAGACTCGTCGAGGCTGGACACCCACCGGATGCGCCGGTGTCGTGAAAGCTTCATAATAAAGTGAAAATCGCTAGTCCGAGGTCGTACAATTACGTTTTTGATTCGAGTTTCGATAAAATACCCGCGGTTATTAACAACAGTTGTATCGCAATTGATTACGCAATCGCTTAACATCCGCTCGACTGTCTTATCATTTCACTCATTTTTTTTTTTGGCCACTCGATCGTCTAGAATTATTTTTACGAACACTTTTTATTATTTCCCTTGTTTGCTAAATTTTTCGTAATTCTCTTTTTATAAATTAATTTTTATTTGATTTTGATTTTTTTAAAGTTAGGTATAAACAGAAACGATAAATACGTTTCCTTAACCCGTTAGGGACCCCAGGCGAATTTTGTAGGGATATATAATTCACCATCAATTAGACGGTGAATAATACCGTCTAATTATATCGTAAGAAATAAATCCACGGTAAATTCAAACTTTTTTAAAAGATCAATTTTTATAAAATTCTATTCAGTAAATTTTCTAATTTAATTGTGATTTGATAAATTGATGTTTATTAAATTTATAATTCGTTGTAAATATTCTTGAAATTAATAAGTATTGAATAATAAATCTAGAAAAATCATACATTTGCAGAATAATAAATTTATAAAATCGATCATTCGCTGTAAAACGTATACAACGAGTTTTTGAATTCGCCAAACATATATTTCCATCGTGCATTTTTGTATTCAGTAAATTACCTATTTTGCTGAATGAAAACTTATACGATTTCAAATTGCCTAAAAATATAATTAAAAATCATATAATCAAATTTACAAATCGATGATTCGATCGAAGTTTCACTTTTCCAAAAATGGCAGATTTTGCCGGAATTTTCCACACGTTGATTTTCCCATATTTGTCACTCGCGTTGTTTTTTTTTCTATTTTTGAAAAATACATATATTTTAATTTCTTGATACAAAGTCTTTTTATTGGTCGTCGTTGGGTGCTGGAGGTTAATGAATACACGGGGGGGTCGAGAAAGTCGCGGAACCGTGGCTGCGCGACCAAGTCCGAGAACACGGTGTACTCGTCGAGATTCACGCCGAAGAACTGAAACTCCGCGAGTACGGACTCGAAGGAAACCTCCGAATATTACGAGGCTCTCGATGGTACGAGGGAGTGAAACGAGCCTCATGGTGGTTCCCTTCTACGCGTATATTTCAGAGTCAGCCGAGTATCGCGGATGGCTCGACTGACCATCCTGACGTAACGCTAAAGAAATTATACCGTCTGTACATAAATCCGTGCCAGCTCTCCCACCGCTAAACTTTTGAATAAAACACAAGTAATGTTGGTGCTCTAACCAGAAATCATTTTTTTTTTTACAAATTTGGGTTTGTTTGGATTTTGGCTGCTTTTGGATGACTAAATAAAAAAATCCGAAAATATTCCGCAATAAAAAAAAATCCGCAAAAAAAATCCGCAAATAAAAAAAAGATCGTGAATTTTTGAAAATAGTCGATACATAATAATTGTTACAGAAAATATACAACAGAGAAATATGCGATAGAAGATTATGTTTGGTCAATCGAAAATGATAAATTTGATAAATATATCTTTCAATATTATTAATTTAATTTATATAGAATTATACATTTTTAGAAATTTATAATTCTATATTTGTGAATTTTGTTTATGGTTTTTATTAAGTATTTATTGTTTAATTATTATTCATACGTGGTTTATTTATAGATTATGATTTTTAATTATATTTGTAGGCAATTTGAAATCGTATAAGTTTTCGTTTAGCAAAATGGGTAATTTGATGAATACAAAAATGCACGATGGAAATATACGTTTGGCGAATTTAAAAACTCGTATACATTTTACAGCGAATTATCGATTTTATAAATTCATTATTCTGCAAAAGTATGATTTTTGAAGATTTATTATTCAATACTTATTAATTTCAAGAATATTTATAACGTTTTATAAATTTAATAAACATCAATTTATTAAATTACAATTAAATTAGAAAATTTACTGAATAGAATTTTCGAAAAAATGCATCTTTTAAAAATGTTTGAATTTACCGTGGATTTATTTCTTACGATATAATTCTTAATTAACATGAAATTATTAATTTATGCCAGAAAGTGACAAATAAGTACCAATACCTGTTTTCTCATGAAATAAATTCGATACGATCCTCGTAAACGTAAAAATCATTGTAAAATTTCCGATCAAGTATTTCCAAGCCTTAAGCAGTTAAAAGCCGGAATACATTTAGCAGTAAAACTTTGCGAATTTCCAAGCTTTCATTTTTCTGTCGTGAAAAAATAAAAAAAATAGGACTAAAGTCCACAAGGATACGGAAAGGTCTGTTTCGTGCGTTAGGTTCAAGTCCGCTGATCCCAAACTGGGTTCTCTTCTACGCTCCGGTAAGCGTTGCACAGCCTTTCGAGAAGGTGAGATGTGTTTCTTCGGTGAAGAAGAGCGAGGTACTCTCGCGTATTTATTTTTCCGACCGCGAAACTTTAACGGCCGTTTTCACGCGAAACTTCAGCGCTGGGATCTTTACTATTCCGGCAAATAATAGGAGCGAGTGATCGCCAACAGAAATTGATACGATATGGCTTTAGTTGTAGGGGTACAACTTCGATACAACACCGGAAGCGAATTATTACCCGTGACGTTGAATACACCTGCGCGCGCGCGCGCACCACCGAGTTATATCGCAATAAGAGAAAACTCGATATTACCGAGAGAGTTTATTGCAATGCACCGAGTCTCATTCCCGAAGACCCCGATTCAATGAACATGACCGAGGCTTCAATATTTCCAAGTTTTTTTTCGTTTCGATCGTTGCTAAATTGAGAAAGGATACCGTAAACCGAGGCTACTTTGACACATTTTGGGGCTACTTTGACATATGCGTAGTTTCGAGTTTATAGGCCGTGTTTTGTTATTATTACTTTTGAAAAAAAAAATGATTTTTCTTCGTTCTGGGCCGGATTTAATCAATATTGAACTTTAAGATCTAATCAAAATGGTGCGAAACTATAAAAAGAAATTAGGAGGAGGAGCGTACAAGAACTATACAGAAA